>JAJJWW010001828.1:0-58364 GCA_023531295.1 Papaver armeniacum | reverse complement strand
TATTTTGATGTTTGGTTTAGGTAATTGAATTACATAGTAATTAAAAACAAAAATCACCTCGAGTCGACTATGTGCACCCACCCTTTTCATTCGCGATTTAACAGGAGGTTTTCACCATTTACAATTTTTTCCCTCATGATTTCATTTAAAAGAAAAATGATAGCACAAGTTCCAAAGTCATACTTGTTTTTTTTTTTTTTTTTTTTTTTTCCGTTCTCTTTCTTTTACTTCTTCCATCTTATAATCTTACTTCTCTGTTTACGTATTCCAAAATTTATTTTTTGTATCTCCAAAATTTTATAGTCTTTTAAACTCAATTTGCACATTCTAAGTTGAAACAACCTCTTGGAGAAGCCTAACTAACTTTAAACTCCCACTAAACTAGAGATGTTGCTAGTAAGCTTATAATCAATACTTGAATCACAACCAAACCCAAGTTAATAACAATACTGGGATTGATTAAAAACATTTAGTGGTAAATTTTTCATCTTAATTTTAAGTAAGGTCTTGGAGGATGCGTAATAATCGAAATCTACAGGATTTATTAACTTGGGTTTGGTTTATGGTAATCATCTCTGTAATTACTTGGATCTATTTCATGCAGTACCTTCACCATTTACTAATCTTGGTGTGCTTGTATTGATAATGCTTTCGATATATGCTCCCAAATAAATTAAATTCCTCGGGTTTTTTATGATTTTGGAATTGGACTTTTCTGAAGAGAATTGAGAAGATCAATTAATATTTTTGGATAACTTTATCACCAAGAACACAATTTTTTTTACCTTAAAAAAATCATGATTTCAAGGTCTTACTTTTAGAGGATTCCAAACTTAAACCCGCTTGTTCATGTTACCTTCATTATTACGGACTGAAGAAGGGCTAAAACCATGAGTAAGAATCATGAAAAACAACCTAAAACTCTGGTTTAACGTATATAATTCCATCAATTTTTTCTAAACCATAACTCTGTGATTAACACCTGTTTGAGGAAAGAGAAGGAACAGAAAGTAATACGGAGTATAGTGAAGATATATACTACAATAATAGACTTAGTAATTTCCGAAGCATATTTATTATTCTGGTTTAAATTAAAGATAATAAAAATAATTTCGATCAAATATTATAACGTCGGAAAAATCTTAGCTAATTACAAGGGTAGGAACATGCGCCCGGTGCACAAAGTCAGTCTCAATCACCTCAATACCCATTTTGAAATTTTAATACAATTCCAAAATTAACCAAAGAATATAATCAAAAGATGAAGCCTACATCTGATCAACATCAACATCGTCCATAAAGAAATCCTGAAAATAAAACGTTATTACTTAGACTTAACTCTTATTAAAGAAAACTTCTGTAATGTTTTGTTTAAGGAAGATTAAGAAAGTTTCAGATGATGAGTTTTTTGACTGAGTCATGATAGTGATGATGACTAACAGTACAATGCGAAGAAAAATATGGAGTTAATGTTGATTGTAGTGATGATGGTGGTGGGGTGGTGGTGATCGGGACAGGAAAGAAAGAACATCTGCATGAAGAAAACAGAGATAACTTTCTTTTTCAAATTTTGTTAGTAGGGTTAGTGAAGTCTTTTACACCGATTACTCGAAATCGGATCATTAAAATGAATGGAATGGATAATACTGGTTTTGAGGAATTGAATCCCTTAAGAATTTAATCTCGAATTTTCGGTTTGGTTCGAGGAATTGAATACGTTTCCTGAATTTCAGTTTCCCATATTTGAAAATCCTGAATAAAATGCGCTATTAAGTTATTGATTAAAATTGATTGCAAAAGCTTGTAATTTATGGAAGTCGTACGGACGAACTCGCTAGTAATTATAAGAGGTAAAAAGATATTTACTAATTAATGGATTTTTCCAAAATGAGAATGTGTAAAACATCCGGAAATATCTGTACTTACACGTCGTATGCTTGTAAATTTTGGGGCGCCATTTCGATGCCTTCAAAATTTTAATCTCACAACTAATTGATCGCACGGTTTAAAATCTGCCAGATCAAATCTTAGAATGAAAAACGTAAGGGTAGTTTAGTATTAAGCGGAAATGTTAGGGGTAGTTTAGTAGGAAATATAAGTGTTAACTAAACAGTTGTGAGGCGTACTTGCAGTAACAGAAAAAAGAAAGGAAATTAGTCTGTGCTCTCTGCTAGTGATGAAGAAAGAAAAACAAGGTTGTTTGTAGCCTTTGTTATCTTTTTAGATCTAAAACCTCTCTCTCTCTCTCTCTCTCTCTCAAGCTCTAGTTAATTCTCATCACGGATATAGAAAATCGATCAAGAAAGTAGAGAGAAGCCATTAAAATTGTGAAGACAGCTAGGTAATTGAAGTTTCTACTGCGTTTCTTCTTCTTGATTTAGAATTTTCTTTAATCTGGTTAATTGACCTAAAAATGAGATTGATTTGTTTAGTATGTGAAGATCGATCGTATATCAAGATTGTAGAGGTTGTTTTGAGGATTTTGATTAAAGATCGTTGATGCTACTGGTTTTTGATTAAAGATCGTTTATGATACTGGTTACGAATTGGATTTGGGGATGCTGGTTATGGTTGTTCGGGGAATGATGATTTTCATTATCTGTTTCTATGGTTAATGATTCAATCTGTTTTCTTAATTAACCAATATGATTGATGTCCAGTCGCTTCTTGATTTGGTTGAGATAAGTAATTAGGTGGATTTTATCAGAGGAATTAGAGGTTAAAACTGACTAGCGGTGTAATGGTGGTGGTGGCGGCGGTGGTCCGGTCGTCGTATGACTCCCATTGATGGAACAAAACCCAACAGCCTTGTGTCCATATGATGTTGGACATTTGGACTCTGTTTCTCAATCTTTTTTAATCCCTAGGATGGACTGGACAACAGGTTCTTTTGCACTAAATGGACTGTGGGAATTGCTTCTTTTGTTCTCTAAAGAAAACTTTTGTAATGCCACAAATTAAAGACCAATTTATGCCACAAAGGACCAAATACTGGGGCAGTCAAAATGGGACACGGCTAGACTTTAGCCCCACTGAAATTGCTTTGACCTCATACAACATGCTCTCCTACAATTTACCACTCCCTCATCATCATTTTCATGCATTTTTACTTTGTTTGGACTATTTAGTTTTTAAAGATAATTTCCAACTGATAATAAACGGTTATGCAGGATTTGGAAAATGTTTGAATACAAAAGCCTATGTTAATTGTCATATGGATAGTAGTGGTGCGTAAGAGCTAAACAATTTCTAACTCTAGAATTTTTCTCACTTCAATAGTACCTTATTACGACCATTGCCATTTGATTTTAAAATTCTGATATTATTTTGTAGATGTCCGCATGTGGATATCTAACGAACGGAAAAGATAGGACTAACCTCTTAGTTAGTTCGATGGTCTACTTCACTTTTCCGCTCTCTGTGGTATGATAAGTTTCATTTGGATTTGTTTTCTAGAAAATGTTGATATATTGCATCTAATATAACTACTGAGTTGATTTACAGGTTATACTGATCGTAGCTTGGGGCGCGAGTGTATGTGTTTTTGATGAACATCTTGTCCCTTATGAGCATGAGAAGATCCTTTTTTTAGAGGAACCAAGGACTCCTGGTTTCGAGATCGTTATGGTAAGTTTGGATCCTCTGAATTCTGTTTAAGTAGATATGTAACCAATTTAAAGTCTCATTTTTTTTTCTTTCTTGTTAGGCTGGTTATCATATGTTCTTATTCGTGGGGAGTGTCTTGACATTATATTGGATATTTTTTCCTGCCGGTTTGGCTAAAGTGGCATCGCTTTTGCCGGTGAGCTAGCTTTATATTATTTCTAAGCATAATTGTTTTTTTTTTTTTTTTTTTTTTTTCATTTGTGTGCTCTTTTATAAATTATTCATGCATGCGTGTATATTGATTTGATTTGCAGCTATTGATGTATCTCACGGGTGTAGCTTACTGCCCATTTCGTTTTTGGCCATCTCGCCAGTTCTTTTATACTAGATTCAAGCGACTTATCAGGGTATGTCTAATTCATTCGTTGTACAGTATGTTCTTTAATTTTCATCTATTGATACAATGCGAGACAAACAACTATTTAGCATTTCAGATATATTTTTTTGACTTGTTTTGTCTTTAATTGGTCTCTAAATGATTTTCTACTACTATAGAGGCCGGAGTTTCCAGACTTATTCTTTGCTGATATTTTGACGTCATTTTCAAAGGTATGTGATAAATTAGATTGGTTATCAGATTTAACGTTAAAAACCTCAATTTGGTCCCATTTTCAATTGTCTATTTGAATGCTTAAAGAAATCCGACCAATTAAATGAGACTCAAAGAGTCAAACTTGTCAACCTTAGTCAACTGTTGTCTCGGACTTAGAGGCTGGGCTTTTAGGCCCAAATCCATGATATTATGCGTTTTATGTTTTTATCCAAAGTCATTAGTCATTTAGCCATGTTTACCGTTATTTCTCTTTGGAAAAAGTTATTACAATATGAACCATAGGTCCATAGTTTGAAATCTAGAGTTAGAATGTTAGTACTAACTATTAAGATTTGGAGAGTTCCAAGCACATTGTTAACTATTTGTAATTTATTACATTTTTTTTTCATTTTTTTCCTTCTAATAGGACTTGGCAGACCTATCAACCGCTATATGCACTATGCTCTCCGTTTGGGGATGGGCTTCCACCGATTTAGATTCTCCTAAATCTAGATGTGGTCCCCATTCTTGGTTAGCAGCAGCATTGTCCGTTTCTCCCTTTGTCCTCCGCCTTATTCAGTGCCTGTGTACGTTTTACTATGCTCCTTCAAATGATCGGCCTCGTTGGTGGTTGAGTGGTAAAACTTCAAACTTGTACGCAAATATCATTTTCTACATTTTTCAATATTAATTGTTGTTTGGTTTTGGTTCAGTGATGAAACAAGGTCTCCAAGTTGGTCTCATTTTCTTGTCTCGGAAGTATTATGTGGTGGCACCACAGGACTGGTCTGATTACTATCTCCCTGGATGGATTGCAATGCTCATGGCTGTTAGTCTAATCTCGATCTATTCAGATATTTTCATTGATTGGAACCTTAGGTGAGTATTCGAAACCAATACAATTTTTAATGCATATATGTTATAAAAATGAGCTTAGTTATCTTATGTGATTTAAGAGTTTATCATCAACTATAATCTAGGATATGGGATTGGCACTTCGAGCACCTACTGTGACCAGTCAGATTCTCACTGAGAGCGAAGATGGGTGTGTAATACTATAACTAACTATTATTCAGATTTGCAATTTTTTTTTTTTTTTTTTTTTTTTTGATATACCTTTTGAAATTTCAAACCAAATCTTATGTGTGACTGCAGTGGTACTATGGCATCATAGTGCTTGATGTCTTCCTGCGCGTTAGTTGGGCATGGCGTCTATCAGATTTGAAGAGTCCGTGGCTGCCATTTCTATTATCCATGTTAGAGATTATAAGACGAATTATGTGGTTTCCGCTGAGAATCGAGGGCTGGCAAGTATTTCAGCATATTGGACCAAGAGCTGCCGTAGCCGTCACTGGTGTTGAGTTACCTGGAGTGGGAGATGCTCCACCTGTTGGAGCTGCTGTTGAGTCGGATGCATCTTAGATTTTAGAGTTACATCCTAAACCCTATTGTAAAAATCAATCACATTTTTTAAACACGCACTTGTCTCTCTTCCTCCCACCTCAAGTGTTCATAACTGGGAGTGGATAAAGAGTTTAGGGTTTGAGAAAACCAGCTACATCAACTATCCCATTCTTCTATCACTCACTTAGAAAATCATCTCCCCCAACCTGGGGAATAAAATATAATTCATTGTCTGTTCTTGTAAAGCAGTTTCTTGTGAAACCCATCAGCTGAAATTGAAGAAGATCTATGGTATATACTTCACACTCTAATGACTAGTTCAAGTGAATATCAATCTGGGTTTTGCATAATTTTACTGATTTTAGAGTAAAGCTGGGATTTTTATTGGTTTTGTTTATTCCTTCATTTGAGATTTTGGCTCATAAGTGTTAATTTTTCTTCTTCTATTTCTGTGATTACTGTGATGATTTGAGTTTCCAGTTTAATCAAAACCATAGATATTGATGTACCATATGAATTGTATTGGAGTTGGTTTTCTTAGAACACCTTCATAGTTGAGTAGCTAAATAGGAAATGCATTCTTGTGTAAAAAATGATACTTCGTAATTGACACATGCAACAATCTTCTTTTCTGTCTCAGCTTAAGGTAAACCATAAACCCAATCTCCCAAATCCCCCACCCTAGGTCAGGAGGCACCAATTCGAGGAAGCTGGATAGACAACAGAGGTCACTGCTATAAATCTTAAAAATGCTGAAGTGAAATTAGGGGAGCTGAAATCTAGCAATAGAAGCTGCTTGGCTTTTATGCTGGTTTCACGTGATGTTGTGATTTCAGTTTCAATCGGATAGATTAATACTTTGATTGAATTTTGTTGAGTGTGGGTACAAATTTATTTCATCGAACGTTTGTTTAACAACTAGGGGCACTCTACTAAATTCCGCTGAGCTCTGATTTTAAATTTTCACTGGTGGTAACCTAAACTTGCTTAGATTAAAGCCTTTCATTGGTTGTCTACTCTGAATAAAAATTAGTAGGGTGTTAAAAATTTCATTGCTATCACTCTCATTTACCAGTAATTAGTTTTTCTCTTTAATTCTCTTTGTTTCTTAAGTTTTCAAATGCAAATAACAATTCGACTTTCAGGTACCAACACTGCTTACCTTTTTATCTTCGCAGGAACTCAACTTGGGGCAGTAGCTCCATCGAGCTCGCTAGCAGGTTTATCTTTCCCTTTCTGCTCTAGCTTCCAGGAGTCTCTCCCCCACCACCTTTTCCAGTGCAATGAGTTTATTTTGCTTATGGCGCGTCCTGTCTTCTCATATCCCCAGGGCATCTTCATTTCAAGGTCAGGGGACCGACCTCATTCAATGAGTGGAAATGGTATTTTCAACTGGTTCTATCCATTTGCTTCATTTTAGATTTCTAGGGGTTGTTTGCAAGTACCAGCCATATTTTTTTGTTATCGGGGAATTAGATTTAGTTTAAACAACTGACCAACTGCGCATTTGTATCTTTTTGAGATGGATTGAACTTTAATAAGTTAACCTGCTGGGGAGCTCCATCGAGCTCCTCAGCAGGTTTTTTTAGCATATATGGCCTAGAGTTCCAAATTCTCTTGGCAACACTCTCTATAAGGAGAATATAGACTTTTTACTTGTCTTCAAAGCCCTCTGTACTCCACATGCTTAGCACATGGGAAGATGCTTAGCACTTTCTACTTGTACTCCTTCAATTTTTTTTTTTTTTTTTCAAAGCTTAAATACTTGAAATAAACATTTTTTTTTCTAGCTTTCTGTATGTGTCGGTGGGGTTATTGTGTCTGTACCATTGTCAATACGTATTGGACACAGATATAGACTTGCCTTGCAACATCGGCACGATGTAATTAGCGACACCATCATTTATTATTTTCTGTGATACAGTTAGTGGATATTTTCACCAATACAATCTTCTTAAACCTACGCAACCTCACGCTTGCTCCCAGTTTCCAGTATCTTACAATATTCTTATCTTCTTTCTGTCTGACTAAACTTATGGAGAACTTTATGCCAAAAATGTATCCATTGAGTGTTGAATGTTCTCACTCATTGAATTTTGTAATCCCTGGAATACTCTCATTCATATTCCGCTGTTCATATGTGATTAGCATGTATTGGTAGTGACTGCAGAGAGTGAACGACTCAACATCTTTCTCTTTTAAGTTTTATGCTGCATTTTTAGAGAGTGCTGTGGTTACATAGTCTTCTCTTCATATTGACCAACACTGAAAAACTTAAAACCCTGAATTTTCAACAACATTTGTCTAGGGTTTTATTTTCAACAACATTTGCACGATAATGAAGCTTGAAGAAACCTTTTGACTAACCATCTCTTGATCAATCTTGCTTTTTTAAGTAGTACTTTTAATTCATTACCCTTTTTTTCCTCTTTCTAAAACCCCAATGTTTCTACAGTTTTTATTTCACTGTTTTTAGTTGGTTATGTTTTGCAGGACAAAGGCTGATCCTGTGATTCTTGCAAAATTTGTGACTGCATTGACGCATTGTTAAAGAAAGAGATAGATACTTATGGAAGAGCTAAAGAAACTTTGTGCTGAGAATCTGTTGTATTTTCTGGGAAATGGTAAGTTTTCTTCTCTTCACATTATTGCTTCCGTGATCCATTCCTTTATATAAATTTTGATAGCTCACTCTATTACATGTTGCTGTTGGGAATAGTATTCCCGAATACATAATAAGGTGATATTCATATTGGGTTGTTCCTTTCTTGCTTGTTGTAGGCACATAGTTGTTAGTTTCGGGATTGTTCAAAGCCATAGATAAAGGTTCAATTGTCAGTCACATTACCTGAAAAATTGGATGTTGTTGAGCAAGTTGGTCTCTTTATTTCACTCCAGAGAATCTGCCTCAACCACTCGTATTTGCATCTATGAAGATACGATTAGAGAAACAAGCTTGCTAGGATGATGATTGCAAACGTAAACAATGTAAGAGAAAGACCCATTCTCAGTTCAAAGAAGCTAATAGGGATGCTGATCGCAAACTTAAGCATTGAAAATAGACCCATTCACAGTCTAAAGAAGCTCACAAGGCTGATGATTGCGAAATTAAGCATTGTAGGGAGAGACCCTTTCTCTAAGAAGCCTGTGAAAATAATGCTCGCAAAATTAAGCAATGTAGGAAAGATACTCATTCTCAGTCTAAAGAGTCTCTCTTGGATAGTGACTGCAGAAGTAACCATAGTAGGAAAGAGACGTATTTCAGTCTAAGCAAATTCGGCAAGGGCCACAAACTTAAGCTTCGGAGGCACGAGAGAGATCCATTCTCAGTCTTTGGTCAAAGATGTTGGAGGACAGTATCTCGAGTGGCCTAATAGAGTTCGAAGTGATGTTTATAAAAATGGAAAGAGGTTACTGGGATCCTCCATCAAGTGACAATGACGACTCATCAAGAAAAACACAGATATCAATGCAAAGCTTCCTCGCCTTGCTCTATCAAGCGAAAGTTTAAAAGACAATAACCCTGCTTCTTCAACGAAAACCGCAGAGATCAATGGAGAGTATCCTAACCCTGCTTCAACCCCGAATGATACGATTCTTGGGATTTTAGAGATGGGAAGCAGAGTGAACCCATCACCCTATGCTGATCCTGGTGCTTGTGATTTGTCTGTGGGCATAGGTTGTAATCCGTTAGACGGGACTGGAAAGGACTCTGAACAATGGAGCCAGTATCATTCAAGATTTAGTGTATTTCAAGAGGAGTTACAAACACGTGGAATAATTCCGTGGGTGCCTAATGGAACACTGATGCTTTCTGTTCTCGCGGTTGGCAGAAAACTCGTGGACTGAATATGGATGCTTTCCATCCTTTAAGTTGGAAAAGAACTATTGGGCCGCCTATTAGTCACACACTGAGTATTGGCATTCCTCATCAACTTTGTAATAACTTCAAGAACTTGGCTTTTGTCTTATAGGAGATATATGCCCAATTTATCGTTGTGTAGATTGGATTACTTTCAAGATGTTCAGGTACCTTATTGATCAATTAGTAGTAATCTCTAGGATAAAGAGACGTCATTAGGCCGTTCTACAACATTGCTCTACCTTTATCAGCAATATTGTATGCAGCACACCTCAAAACCACCATCGTATTTGTATTAATTTGTCTCTTATATAAAAGTCAGTCCATGCTGTAGTGTATCAATGCTCTGCCACTTGTGATTGTTTAGAATTTCAACGCCACTTCATATGTTCTTGACTATTGGTTTGTTTTGCTGCTTACAGAGCCATTCAGAGATCAATCTCCCGTTTAACTTCCTAGTGCAAACTTCATGGGAGCAAGAGCTAGAGCGTGTTTGGATTCAGGAAGTCCACCTTCAGGCCTTTCAGCTAGCATACAGTGAGCTTATACAAAGTGATACTAGTAAGCTTGTGATGACTGTAAATGGGTCAGGACTGCCCAAATTACCATCTACTTCTACAGGTGACAAGTGCATTGTATGATCCTGATCAGCCTCCGTGGAATAATACCTGCAGTGAAACATCTAATGGAATAATAGTTGAAACACACTTCAGCCAGAATCCTTAACGCCCACTATATGTCAATTACCATGCCCCAAAAAGAGAACAAGATAGAACCCATCATTCACATTTTCAAAATTTTAGAATGGTAGATGACATTTTTATGACAACTGAGAGACATAGCCCACATTCAGTTTGTAAGAGAGCGCTTCATCCAGTTATTATGGGCTTACAAGGAAAGATTTACTTCAACTTAATGAAAGCATCTCCGGTACACCCGTTATTGCCGCAGACATCTCTAGCCAATAGGCAAAAGAAGATGTTCCATCTCCGCTGCAAGAGGTTAATGATGCAGACATCTCTAGCCAATAGGAAAAAATGAAGATGTTCCATCTCCGCTGCAAGAGGTTAATGATGCGCCCGTTCTCAAGCTTGCATTCACTTCTTGCCATCTCCCATCTTAACAAGTAAGACCTAGTATTCACTTCTTGCCATCATATCTATAGCATGTGCATGTTTGCTAAGGTTAACATTTTCTGTTTGGAGACAATTGGTCTGTGGGATATTTAAGCATTGGTCTTGTGGCTTAGAAGTACTCCATACTAAATAGTTGAAGTTTATTATGATAACAAAAATTATTTAGGATAATTTTACATATGGAGTAGTAAACATTTGGCGTTGATCTAAAATTTTTGGGCAGAATGTTTTCCATGATTTAAACCCTTTTGATTTATATGCAGGATTGGCAAAGCCTTATCAATGCTAGACTAGTCAGAGAACAGTCAGACTGCCATGAGCAAGTCAAAGAAATAGCCGAACTAAAAGCTGAACACTATCATCCGTTGTAGTTGTAGATATTCTTACTTTTAGTAAACACAAAAGTCCAATCATTTGACAAGCTTGTAGCTGCTTGCTTTACTATGGTGGAAATTTGGTTTACTAGAAACAAGAAAATGATGTGCCTTCACTTGCATGTTGGAAGCTTGAGAATGAATTGATGCTGCTGGAATAGTCCTGCTGAAATGGATATTTTGAATTTTTTCTACATAGACTTCAGAAGAGTCAAGGCTACAAGAATTGTGGAATGTTTTTTCTTCTTCCAGATCTTGCTGTGATGGAGCTATGGTTTTCTAGTTAGCAATTCTGCTGGTGAGTTCATTTTTTGGTGAAAGTGGAGGTCTAGGCATTGCTTCTAACTTCATTGCTGGAGTGGTAGCAGTCATCAAGGCTTTTGAATGGACAGTGGTTAATTTAGTAATAGTCATGTCAGGATCTTAATGCATTCAATCTGTTATCAATGCTTTTCAGAATAATTCATTTCCTTAGATTATTAAATCTTGATGGTGCAGAGTTCTTGCTCAGTTGCAGTTCATCAGGTTCAGGCATGGATTTAGAGAGACCAATTCCTTTGCTGATGCCTTGGCAAAGAATGGTGTCATGCTTCAGAGAGGGGTCAAGTGCTGCAATTTAATGATAGACCTTTTTTTATATAAATTGGAATGGTCACATCACATGAGATTATTTATTTTATTTTTTTATTTAGCAAAAATACATGCCGAGGCAAAGTAGAGTGTGTGATTCTACCCTCACCGAATTTCATACCGTGAAATATCCCGGGAGGGAATGTACCGAAGAGCCCAGAATACCAAAATAAAAGTGGACTTTTATTTTTAGAAACCATTTTGAAATAATATTGCCGATCTGCCTTCTGATTTTTACGATTTCCTTTCCAGAATCCGGTGCCATATAAGAAAGCACGAAATATTCCACAGAAAAACTTAATCCGATTACGCAACTAAAACGGGATCCTAATGAACTAGGAATTCCCTCAACAATAAACTTTGACCCACAGTAAGGCTATATATAAGACTTTGTTCCATCAGTAGTCGCTCACTGCGGAACAAGTCTTTTGATCTTCTTCTTCTATCCCTCGTGTGAAGCTTCTTTCAATTTTAAGGTAAGAACACACAACTTTTGTTATGGATTGACGTCTTTTCTGAGCGATATCTCTTTTCTAGATTGATTTTTTGTCCTACCTGCTAAGCCCCTCGCGCAAAATACCATTTGGCAACCAGCAATTTATCACCAAGGTTATAATTCCTCTTAGGACACAAAATACCAAACCTCCTAGGATTCGGTGTTTCTAATAAATATCAATGTGAATCGTATAAATATATATCAATGACCCTTTTATTTGTCAAGCAGAAACAAGGCATCAGAGAACCACTAAGGAAGGCAGAATGGTAGATTACAACCCTGACAAAGAGATGGTCGAAATAATAATCGTTGGTAGCGAAGAAAACCAAAAAGCAGGAACCTGCAGAGAAGCTGAAAAAGTTGATAAAACAATCAATAAAAGTCAGTTCAAGCAATTTGACTTCGTGTCTTCTGCGGCTCAAGACGAGAAAGGAATTACTTATAATTCTGCTTCATCCTCCTCTCCAACTAACCAACAAATAAACCATAATAATACCGAGAGGCACGACAGGATAATGCAAGAGTGGGAGAAACTCAAAACGGGACTACCTGAATCAACTTATGTTAGGGTCTACGAAAACAATGTTGCGAGAGCTGTAATAATCGGAGGAGCAGGCACGCTCTACCGCGACGGTTTATTCTTCTTTGATATAATCTTACCGCCCAGTTATCCGAACGTCCCGCCTGAAGTTCACTGTTATTATACATGTGCATTGAGTTATCTACAGGGTGCTGGCATTGATACGCATAGAATAGATACACGTTGGTCATATTATGAAAGTAATAAATTGCTAGTTGCTAAATGGAATCCAAATACATCGACAATACTGGATATTTTGCTATCTATTCAACTCGTGTTTCAAACCGAGAACCCGCAAAAAAACAACCACGGTATGAACATAAACGATCCCCGTCTACAAAAAGGCTTTAAGATTGGTTTCAGGACGGATGAATCTTTTGACAGCAATGAGAGGCTATTTAAGGCAAACTGCCTGACAATGTTGGCTATTCTGAAGAACCCACCTAAGCATTTTGAAGAATTTGTTGCACAACATTTCCGCGACCGCGCGGAAACAATTTTAACTGTGTGTAACCGTTTCAAAATCAGACGTGGTAATTACCCCAAATATAAGACGAAGATGTGCAGGGAGTATCATGATTCTATGATTAATGTATACTCAAAGCTTCTAAAGGCGTTTATAAAGAATGGCTCTTCCTTGGATGGTTTCATAGGAGATATTAACTTGGATGACGTCGACGACTCTGATTATGTTGATAAGCTCACTTATAATAAAATAGTTGTAATAATGCTTATAATTTGTGCACTTCTTATTATTTGCGGATTTGGTGGTGCGATTGTGGGTATAGTTCAAGCTATTAATAAGACATTGTCGTAGTAAAATTTATTTAATTAAATAGAAACTGAGAGCTTAATAATAATTTTTACTCTTCTTTTGTGGAGTAATTTTAGCATATGCACCATTTTGCGAAGCAACAGGTGCAGCTTTAGTTTTTCCTCCGGCAATCTGGATATTAATCACATATTTTCTTAACTGCGTAGTCTGCATTCCCTTTGTGTAGACTGTTGAAGGCATGTTTGTCTCCTTGCCAAAATGAACAATATAACTAAATTTATTCACTGTGAAACATTGATTACCTCGGCCCTGCAACAAACTAAACGCCGTACTGCTTAAAAATTCAGGCATTCTTCCACCAGAAAATCACTGCCAAAACGCACCCACACGAATTTAACTTTTTATTATGCAAGCAGTCCGTAGAGAGGTCGAAGAATTATTGGCTCATGAAACCCAGGTTACGATTCTTGATGTAAGCTCATATCCCCAATTAGATGATATGAGCGACAAAATGTTGGACCACTGGTGCTGCAACTAATTGCGGCTGCCTACGTAACCTACAAAGAAGGGATTCGGGACAAGCAACTAAATTAAGCCAAATCATACTGCAAGGCAAAAGTCCAAGCATAGCCTAGTCCGCTTATGCCAAATGGTCTGTTGCTAATGATAAGCAAGAATGTGCATCATTGGTGTTTTTTTCATTTTTCCGTGATGGTGCATCCTTAGTTTCTCAATGCCGCAATAATGATGCTTAAGCATCAAGAAGCTCTTTCAAGTAAGTAACGCGCCATAATGATGCTTTCGCATCATATCCGCTTTATCGGCTAAGTTTTGAATCTTACCAGTGCATTTACGCTATACGCACCTTCAACCATTTACCCCTCTCTATATATGTCTTATCGACATTTTTATAACTAAAACGTTGGGGACTAGTTGACATGCTTGCTTCACTATTGACGGTCGTTTCGCGATGCATCCTGAGCAATGTGCCATGGTGGTGCAAAATCCATTTTTGGCCCGAAGGCCAACTTGAATGATGGGCCATTATGGTGCAATATTGCGCTCGACCAGTCACCCAATGGAGTGATGCACCATCAAAATTTTCTCGGGCAGCCACCACTGACGTGATGCACCATGATAATGTGATATTAGCTCTTGGTCAATGTAACCTGCGTAATGCACCATGATGATGCTACATTGGCCCTTGGACAATATTCCTCTTAGCTCGCAACATTATATTGAAATGACGCTTCATCTCATTCAAATGATGCATCGTTGAGCATGCACCATCCTAAAAGTAAAAGTACAACAACTATCAAAAGAAGTTTTTGGACGTTTTGTACCTTTAGATTTACGAACCTAAGATTGTAGGTTAACGAACTCAATTAGAAAAGTGTCAGGAGAATCTTTTCTAATCAAGGTTTGCAAACTCAAAAACTAGGTTCTAAGTTTAGGTTCAAGAATATTTCTTTCTCCACCAGGTTCACCAACTCAAAATATAGGTTCACGAACTCAAACCAAGCCGAGTTCAGGAAAATTTCATTCTCTTCCAGCTTTGCGAACTTAAAACATAGGTTCGCAATCTAATATGTATAAATTTCAAATTTCAAATAAATTTCTTGAATTAGATTTGTGGACCTACACTTTCGAAACTCATGAGAGAATAATTACTTGATGTTAGTTTCTAAAAAAGCGACAACATGAATTTGACATCGAAACTTCACTAAACTTATCCGAACATCTAGTTTATGACAAGAACCATCTTTGTTAAAGCCTTCGGTTTTGTTATGATAGATAGATAGATAGAAGGAAAAGCAATCTGAAAGTAAAATCAATCTTTTTTGCTAACCTTTGATGAAGTTCTTCATGTAATCTTGAATCTTTAATTTTCGCGATTAGCTTGGATAAACCGAAGAGTTTACTACCTAATATATCTAGAACGAAGCTAACTTTAATAGGTTATGAATTGAGAAATAATTTTGGCATCAAAATTTGACAACATACTTTACATATCAATGCGCGTAGGTTCAACCGAGCATTCTATCTAACAATATCTCCCTTTTATCAATTTTGGTGATAAAACTTTTGAAATAATATGGACTTTGACAAGTTTTACTTTTAGTACAAACGCCATGATGCTTTCTTGATTTCTTGAAAGTTCAATTTTATTCTTCTATGGTTCTTCATGTGTTCGTTTTTTTTTTTTTTTTTTTTTTTACGAAAAACCTTAATTTAATTATATTGATAACCCAAATCGGAATCGGGCAGGATTACATGATTGACTCGATTACAGGACCGACTCATTACACGCCAAAGATCTTTACAAAACTCGGACAAACAACATGAACAAGCCAAGCATTCAACATAGCAGTTACAGACCCAATTTCGACAAAGAATTCCAACCATTCTTTTAAGATTCCAAAGTTCCATAAGTAGTAACAATAACATAACAAGTTTAAATGGCCTTGTTTGGATGAAAATGAACACATCCAAATCACTTAACAGCCCCACAATCAGTAGAGGTGTTAGGATCCAAAGATCCAACCATTTCTCAAGGTTTTTTTCATAAAAGTGGTAACACAAGTAACAAAGACAGCTGTAATAGCTTATCTTGGGGTGAAATCGGTTGAAATCGGTCGGAGTATTCGTCGGAATCGGTCTTCTGTAGCTGCTGTATGTTGGTGTCTTTGAAGTAAACATTGTTGCTGGTGTCTTTGATAGAAATATTGCTCCTGATGTTGCAAAAATCTTTGTTGCTGCTGCTGCTGCTAACTTGATCTTCTCCATCAAATTGATTGTAAACCCAGTTGATGGGAACCTATCACAACATCGAAATCATAATACTATAATCCAAACAAAGAAACACAAATCAAAGAAAATAAAAAACCAGTTAGGGTTGAAATCTAGAACAGCCAGATTCAAAACCAAAACCGTAAGAAAAGAAAGAAATCAAAGCAGATATTAAAAGAAGAAACAAAGTTTGTTGATGGGTTGAGCTTCTCTTGCTCAGATCTGCTCTACAAGAGCCGATCTGAGCAAGAGAAAAATCAAACGGCGCTAGGGTTTCTGCAGTTTTTGGAAGGGAAGAGCGGTGAGGAGAGAGAGGTTTTTTTAGTCAAAAACTGAGTACAAACAATTGAAGACTCGACAATGATAGATCACAACTTTAATATTCCTACCCTTCAGATTTTGCATATGGATGACCTTCATTTTCGCGTATTATTGTTATCCTAATGAGTAGTATCATTTGTCACTTCTAAGCACAATATACTTTTTCAAACATATAGAGATACGACTTCTTATTTTGATATGTACTCCCCCTTAGCCGTTACATGTCATTCTTTACCGGATAAGACGATGAGCACACATATTAATTAACTCACCCCTTAAGATAATGTTTCAAAAAGCCATATATCATTAGTAGTAAATTATTATTTATTCTCACCCACTTTGTCACAAAGTTGCCAGAGGTGATGAGAATTGGGTTTCTCTTGAATTGAGCCATTAGGAAAACAATTGACACTAAGAGTTTTATCATATTGTCAATGATGATTCCACTAAGTTTCACAACTTAGTTTCTTTCACCTTAAAGAGATTAAAGGGACTTTTCTATCCTAAATTCCACAAACACACTCCCCTCCAAAGATATGTTAGTTAAACGCTAGTTGAATTATAAGAACTCACCTCCATTTATAACATTCTCAAAATAGAACAGCTAAGGCGATCTTTTTACTAGGAAAATAATTTTATCTAATTTTAACAAATCTTTCATGAGAGTTATAATCATAACTATTGAAGATTATCATGAGATAAGCCACAATGAAAAAATGGCCGAATATAAATATCATGGAAAACAATACATAGAAGATCAATTATTGCAATTATTTTCAATAAACAATTTAACTAAATAAATTCCATAGACAATAATATAAAGAAGTAGTTGCTGCTGAAAATTTATTACTATGTAAATATTAATATTAATTACAAAAAAAAAAAGTTAAAACAGAAATGAAGAAAGTAATCGATAATGCCTTCAATTATCTTCATTAAAGTATTTACTATATGCATTACTACTAATTTAATTGCCTAAATGTTTCCCATGTATTAAAAACTCAATCTACAATAAAATCTTTTTATATATTTTTTCTAGTACAATATAATTCTTTGTATTTTCGTTTGAATATTATTTTCATATTTAATATTACTATGGGTTTTTTTGGTAAACATTTAAAAAATAATAATTTCTTTAATTCAAATAATCTATATTAAAAAAATATCAATTTAAAATATTGTTTATTTTCTCTAATCCCAAGAAACGAAGATGACAATTCTTTTTTATATTATATATAGATAAATATTTTTAGGATTGTAAAAGTAGAATGTTGTTTCGTAAAAAATATTACATATCCTTACAGTTAGTTATGTATTACGATAACATATAAGAATATGGGTAAAATATGCTTCAAAAGTCATTTCGTGTGCAAATACTAATTGTTAATTTCATATAGGTATTATCATTAAATTTCTTTTAGAAAAAAATGATAATTTATAGGTGCACCTATAAGGTAAAAATTTAGAGGCACGCCTAGAGGCTTTTGGTTGGAACATTTGGAAACAATAAATAATGTTATATTTAGATATTTTTTCGTAACTAATATGGTATGAGAGTTAACATGGCATTTTTTTTTTCTCTTTTCCCCTTTCTGCTAGGATTTTGCCGGTCTGTGTTCAACCATGTGTTCATTGTTTGTCCTCTGGGGATGAGTCTCCACCGATTTGGATTCTCCAAATTCCAAATGTGGACCCATTCTTGGGCGGTCGCTCTTATATCTTTTTTTTTCATTTATTGTCCGTTTGATACAATGTGTACGTCTACAATCCACTTGCATTACTCCGATCCTCCTCCTTTCTCACCTCAACAAAAAGTCCCCCAACTTGAACCCATCCATGGTGGAATGGTAACATTTGCACCTCATGAGATATATTTAATACTATATTTAGCTAGTGAATGACTTTGACTTATGAAAAAACTAATATTTGACTTTTGCTTCCTATTTAGTGGTGAGACAAGCTTTGCAGCTTTGTATCATCTTGGTTTCGCGCATGTACTATTACAAAGGCTCATCTAAGAGCTGGTCAGATGGTTACTTTCCAGCTTCGATTGCACTACTAGTGGCTGTTAGCATAATGAGTATCTCATGGGACCTTATTGTCGATTGAGATCTAAGGTGAAAATATATTAAACTAGTAGAATTTTGATATACGTTCTAGTAATAATGAATCTATTTTTGACTTTTTAAATTTATATTAATTATAATTAATTATAGACAATTTATTCTGGAATGTAGAATTTTCAACTGGTTTCCCGGAGTACCTACTGTGACCACCGAGATTTTCACGGGCCAGCAATAATAGGTAAGTGAAACAACTCTTAGAAGACGATAATAGTTATCTCACACAAAATATTAGCTTCAAAGCAATTTTCAAGTGATCGAATGATCAATACGAAACATTCTGAGTCTACATCAAATGACTGTCTCACACAAATCATGTAAGATGTTATAAGGCGATTTTCACATGATCATCTTTTAACTTCGTCAAGATTCTAAGATGAAATTGGTTAAAGCGAAAGCTTACCAACACATATTTCGAGAAATATGAAGCGAGTTAAACTCAGCTCGAAATATCAAATGTGTATAATCGAAGTTTATATAGCTATACGACTTTTGTCTCAAATAGGAGATAAAGTAGATAGACTTTTGAGTGATAGATGAGTTCAAGTCTCCACATAGGTTGAGTTATTACCTCCTGTATTATGGGTTTTCCAGTCAGGAAACTATATGGATCTGGAGATGTAAAATTGAAACTGTAAAAAGTAGACTGTAAAAATGAAAACTGTAAAAAAGTTTTTCCTGGCTCCCTTTTACTCTTGTCGATTATTCCAATGTAAAAAAATACTCCACAAGTTTTATATACAACACTGAAAACTTTTTGACAATGACTTCTCTTTCTTCCAACCCCATTAACCTTTTTCCCCAAACCAGAATTGATCTGGGTTCAATCACATCAACTATCACTCACTTGAGTAAATCATCTACCCTATCTGAGAAGAAAAAAAATCTAGTTCATAATCTGTTGTTTGTAAACCAGTTTCTGTGGAAGCATTAACCGAATTGAAGAAGATGTTTCTCAGGTATATGTTTCAACGCTCTAATGATTAATTCAAGTGAATATCAATCTGGGTTTGTGCCATTTTATTGATTTTGGAGTAAAATTGGAATTTCATAGAAAACTATTCTTTTATTAATATAATTACATAATTATATTTCTTCCCTCCTAGATTAGCTGAAAGTTTATGGTGTATTTCTAGTTTTAATTGAAAATTAGTATTTTGGCATCACTGGATCATTCATTATCATATTAGCGAAGCATCAGGTTATTAATAAGTATATATATATAATATTTTGTTTTCAATTCCTGGAATATAATTCGGTGAGACACTTGTTTTACTTTTAGTGGGATATTTTTTCTTTTAAAATTAATAAAAAAATCTACAAATAAATTAATTTGAAAAAAAATCAAGAAATGAAATCCAATCTTATATATGTGTAAAGAAAAATACTGATGATTCTAAAATTTCGTTTTAATAAGAATTTTATGGTGCCAAAATGCTGATAAATAATTAATATACTATTTTTTTTTTTGAATTATGTGAGATACTTGTTTCGATGTCATTAGATTTTTCCTAAAATAAAAAATAAAAAGAATATACAAATAAGTTAAGATTTCACATGTAGACTACTCTAAAAATTGGGGGATGTTGTAAAAACATGAGATGGGAAATGTCTGACCACCACATGTGGAGACATGCATGTAGACTTCACTCTTTGTACTTGACACATGTAAGGTTTACTCTTTGCTAACCAACAAGTGTACTACTCAAATCCCACTATTGCATGTACTCTTTATTTATATAATAAGGAGGAAGTAGACAAGTAATGAGAAGTACTGATTTCCCTTTTCTCTTCTCTTTAATAGTATTCTCTCTTTTATCTTCTATCTTACCATTTTACTTTATCAGGGGATGGTTTTTTTTTTCTTTTGCAATCGATACTGTAAAATTATTCCGCAGTCGATACTATAAAAACTACGTCCATCATCGAAAATATATTTTCCAATTTATGGGTTCCTCAGATGTGGGTTTTAAATAAACTTTAAAAATTTCAAATGAACTTTAAAAGAACCTTTAAAAGTCAAATAATGAAATCAATCTTACATAAGCGCGCATGAATTTTTCATAAGAACTTTATACGTAGTGCCAAAAAAAATAGACGACTAATTAACATACTAATTTTTGTTTTTAATATTTTGATTTTCCTTTGATATATTTTAGAGTTCATATTTAAGTTATTAATTAGCAAACTCGTTATGAAAAAACATCAAAGTTAGTAATAATTTATGGAAGTCGTATTGGCGTTAGCAGTGTTAGTTACTAGATCCTCCCAAAGTGAAAATGCGTAAAAACTGCAAAAATATCTACACTCCATATGCTTGAGTGAATTTTGGGCGCCAAAATACCAAGGGCACATCTCAAAATCTTTAAAATTTTATAGCTAAATGATCCCACGGTTCTAAATCTGTCGGATCAATTATCAGAACAGATCCCTTAAGGGTAGTTTAGTAATTAACAGAGGAATCTTTATTAGTGCGGTCGCCTATGAACTAACAGAAAAAAGAAAAGAAATTCAGTCTCATGCTAGTGTTCAAGAAAGAAAAACAAGATCTAAAATCTCCCTCTCTCTCTTTCTCTCAAATTCTAATAAATTTTTCGTTGATTAAGTAAACATCGGAGAGAAGAAAGTACATAGAGAAATAAAATTAATAGGGGTAGATCTCTAACCCTTGTTTAATTCTTTCTCTTCTACATATCTTTATCTTTCCTATAATCTTTTCATATGACGTTTCAGCTCTCATATACCATTAAATAATAACAAAAGAAATAATTGAATCATGATATAGATAAGAAAAAGATAAACATGTGTCTTCTACATGTATAGACATCGTTTTAATAAGCTAACGTGGTGTGTAGAGTTGGGATGGAGTGGGAATTCGTACTCCTCTTTGTCTTCCCCTTTGCTTATATAACAAACTTTATCATAAACAAAAAAATCACTCTCATCTCTGCACTCAATTTTCAAACTAATTGATAATTTATTACCTTTTTTTTTTCTTCTCTTTATCCTCGGTATATCTTTATGTTTTCCACTAATCTTTGCGTATGACGGTTCAACTTTCATGCACCATTGAAGAATAGATAAACGAATAATTGAATCATGAGTTTATAACTTTTATAAATAATAAAAAGAATATCAACTTGTATTTTATACATGTATAATAAAATTTATTATGCCATGTTCACCAGATATTTGCGAAAATATACAAAAAAAAAAAAAAACGTCGTTCTCATACATATAACGAGCAATAATATTTTTGTATAAATATAAGTAAATCATCGTATAGAGTAAGTTTTCTTATACATATTTGTAATTAAATTCATTGATCATATAAGATGATAATATTCTCCTACAAATTATGTAATAAATCTTCATTTGTCGGATACAATAAGAAGTATCCGCCGTCATTACTACCATTGTTGTTACAACTTCAAGACCTGTCGTTTCTATTCAACATATAATGTTGGTTAATGGGAAATTCTGTGAACTAACTATGATGAACAAATGTATTAATATTTTCTTCTTAAAACCCTTCTGTTAGAGCACTGCTCGGTCGAACTCGCAAGTGTAGCTATCTCAAGCTTGTTTGCCAAGTTTAGGTGTCAAAACTATAAGTCTTGATTTCTAGTCTACTTATAGATGTGTCTCGGATTAGGATAGAATTTGTAGTTCAGCTTTAGACTTCCCGACGTTCATCGATTGAAGACGAATATCTACTGTGGAGAGCTTGGAGGAAATTCATCAACAAAAGGTATGTGGAGACTTAAACTCATCTATCACTCATGAGTATATTCTATTCTATCTACTATTGAGACTAAGTCGTATAGTTATATAGACTTTTATATTATACACATTTGATATTTCGAGCTGAGTTTAACTCGCTTATATCTTTCTCGAAATATGTGTTGGAAAGATTTTGCTTTATCTACGTTCATCATTATTCTTGACGAGTTTAGTTGGAAACAATTTATTTGTTGGAAACTAAATAATGAGTCAAAATAGGATCATGTGAAAATCACCTTGAAACATCTTACATGATTTGTGTCAGATAGTCATTTGATGTAAACTCGGAATGTTTCGTATTGATCATTCGATCACTTGAAAATTTCTTATAAGCTAATAGTTTGTGTGAGACATCTATTGTCGTATCTAAGGATGTTTCAATGATTAAAATGAGAGTTTAGAACAATTAACCATTGTCTGGATATAACATAGTTTGCATACCAGTATGCAAACTATTGTAAGAATGATTCAGGTCCGGGAACCAAGTAAGCATACCTGTATGCAAATGGTTTTAACTGTCAAAGTCCGGGAACTAAGTTTTCATACCCATATGCGAACAGTTTTAAATGTCAAATTCTGGGAACCAAGTTTGCATGCGCATTTGCGAACTGTTTCACCTGAATTCGGCTCGGAAAGACAGTATGCGCACCCGTTTGCGAATTGTTGTACATGACCAAAGTCCGGAACTTAAGTTTGCATACTTGTTTGAAAACTAAGTTGGTTTAAGTTCTAAAATCGGTTAAATATGATTTCATACTCATGAACAAATACATTTATATATTAAGGAATGCAATCTTTGCAAACCGTGGCTAAATGTTCATGAATTGATTCTTTTGAATCAAATCCAATTTGCTTCAATTGTATCTTGTATACTAATATAAACAATTGAAAATCTTGACAACTCAGTCTCGTTGATCACAAGACAGTTTAAAGATCTTCTTTTGAAGAGAATTAAACGGTTCATTGGAGATAAACCCAGATCATCAGTCAAACCTCATGACCGCGCCCCTCCTAAAAAAAACAGGGGACACCGCGATACTAATGATGAGGATATGCCACAATTGCTTCAAGTGTAAAGGTTTTTGTCATTTTGCTAATGAGTGTCCAAATCGTAGAAAATACACCGGTGATGGTTATTTTCAATGATGTTGAAGTAAGATGATTCGTTGAGACTTGTGAAAGCAATATTTTTAGACTTAATGAAACTTAAAAATAAACAAAATTTAATTTAAAATTTGATTTCAAGACATTAAAAATAGACCAAGGCTCCGGATTCCACTATTCCTTCTAGTTGATTGGTTTATAATGATATTTCAAGAATTATTATTAAGCTCTTTTCTCATTAATTCACTATTAATCTATAAGGTATCCAAATATTAAATTGTAATCCTTAAGTATGAATTATCAAAAAATTTATTCTAAGCATAATACATCAAATTGATTCACAACTAATTAAAAAAACTATTTTTTATCTTTATGTCGATCTTAGTGAATTAGATAAAATAAATAATTAAAGAAATTGTAAAAAGAAATTACCAATCAAGCATGAGTGAATAGTTTCCTCTGTTGCCTTAGTCACTGGGTAATTTAGCCGCTCACCATGGTAAAAACCCTCTCAAATAATTTGTTAATGCTCAAAAATGGCTCACAAATGATGAAATGAGAGGAAAAAAATTTTGATAAAACCGGGTTTGTAACACTTATATTTGTTACAAACTCAATTGTTACAAGGAACGATAAAATAACTGTCGCTAGCACAAAAAAGAAAAATGTTTTTTTTTGATTAATTTTCCTTTTTTTTTTTTTTTTTTGATTGGTAAACTTAATAAATGAGGTGGCAGAGACAACAACAATTTTCTCTAAGCATGTCAGCGCCACATAGACAACCGCTGTTAGGAAGCGGGTCATGTAGCACGATTGATTTTAAACAGTGAGCCCCAAAATTCAACTGGCATTTAGCTAGTGACAATATGGACATTGAACATTACAGACATGTCTGTGAATTTTTTTATTTCATATAATCAACATAAAAATTAATCTCCACAATGGACACTTGTACAAAAATGAGTACTTCATGTGTACCAAAACACTGTTATATATTGCAAGCATGAAATTGCTATACGTGGAGTGTGGGAAGTTGCATCTTTTGTTGACTAATTAGGA
Organism: Papaver armeniacum; assembly: GCA_023531295.1. Lineage (NCBI taxonomy): Eukaryota > Viridiplantae > Streptophyta > Magnoliopsida > Ranunculales > Papaveraceae > Papaver > Papaver armeniacum. The sequence continues at coordinate 33,729 of JAJJWW010001828.1, read as the reverse complement.
AATTCTGTAAAGCCACAGATGACCAATCGTATTTCAATACACAGTATAATGCAAGAAGCTGGCCATGATGCCAATGTCAATCACGTGCAGCCAAATGAGTTAGCATTAGCTTTACTTACTTGGCTCCAAACCCATACATATACAGTATTACTTGGAAGCTTATTATTGAAAATGCATTGACTTACACATCCAACATGCTCTATACAGTATCTCAATACCATAATCATGCATCCATTCATATTAATGCTGCTTTCTAATTTAGTTTGGATTATTTAGCTTTAAGAAAAATTTCATGCAGTTGATTTTGCAGGGGTTGGAAACATGTTTGAATATAAAAGGCCAATGCTGGTTATCATTTGGATAGTACTGGGGAGTAAGAAATAAACCATTTCTTTCTGTAAAATTCTCCAATGCATTTCCTAGTCGTAGTACCATTAATCTGATTATTAAATTCTGTTCCAAATTTAAGATGTCCGTGTGTGGCTATCTAACCAAGGGAAAAGATCGGACTAACCTCTTTCTTACTTCCATGATCTATTTCAATTTCCCACTCTCATTGGTGAGTTGGTTTATTATCTGTTTTTCTTCTTCTTATTCTTGATGTTAAAATTGCATCTAAGCATTAATACAACTAATACGTCTACTCTTATACAGACTATTGTCATTACAGCATGGGGCTATAGTGTATACATTTTTGATAAGCACTTAGTTCCTTATGCGCATCCTGACATCCTAAATTTAGAGGCACCACGGACCCCAGGACCAGTGATTATGATGGTAAAGTTTGATTGAGCTAATTAAGCAAACTTAAATTCTTTTCAAGTAAATCATTTGGATTCTCATTTCCGCTCTGTTTTAAAATCTGCAGTCTGTATTGTATATGTCCCTCGCTGTGGGGAGTGCATTGACTCTCTACTGGGTATTCTTTGCCCTTGGTTTACCTACATTGGCACCAGTTGTACCGGTGAGCTAAAATCCATTTGTATTATTTCATATTCCATATTCTTCTTATTCCTGCCTTTAATTGCATGCATCTCCACAATTTGCAGCTCGTCTTATATCTTGGCAGTTCACTTTACTGCATTTATTACTTCTGGCCGTCTCGTGTCTTCTTGTGGACTAGAGTAAAGCGCATTATTAGGGTAAGTAAGTGTAAATACGCGAAAACCAAATGTCCAAATTTGCTAATTATACAATGATTTATCTAACCCATCATATATTACTGCAGAGACCAGAGCTTGCAGATGTGTTTTTCGCTGATATTTTGACCTCCTTTTCTAAGGTATGCATCAATTTTGACCTCCTTTTCTAAGCATGAGGTGAAGATTTAGTAGTACATGTGATAATTTTTCTTTTAAAAAATACTTAGCTATGATGGGACCGTAGTTGCGAAATAAATTGTCACTTGAAGTGTTGCATGTTAATATTGGGATTTTTGGTATTTCAAACACCAATTTACAATTTACAATTATTTGTAGCAGTAGAAACTTTTTTGATTATAAATTGGAAGACCACTTGCATGACGGAAGACCGACTACCGTTGTGTGTATGGGAGAGTTCCTTTTCCATGGGTTAAGTGTGGTAATATAGAAAGGAATTGGAACTAAAATTTGAAATTGGATTCTAAAATTTGACCGACTACCAGTTGCATGTTCAAATGTTAATGATTCAATATCTAGTAATTTTAAATTGGATTCTAAAGTTTATAAAAAGCTAAGAGTATTTTATAGAAAAATTTGAGAAAATAAACATAAATTTGATTTTCTGTTATGGTTTGTTTTTTTCTAAATAAAAATTTCCTGACTCTTATGAAAATTTAAAAGAGATTTTTCTTTATTTTCATGAAAAACAAGATTATTTAAAAAAAAAAAAAGAGAAAATTATGGATTTTTTTAAACCGTTGACTTGATGAGTCAACTCGGTTTGACTCGGTGAGTCATTTTTTTTTTTGACAGAAAAAATGGAACATTCTTTCATCACAAAGGCAGTGGCGAATCCAGCTGCAAGCAAGGGTACGTACTTGCGACCCCTAACTATTGGGCTTTCAAGCCTAAATTTCCCAGCCCAAAATTCCTCCAAGCCTAATTTAGCATTTTTGCTCCCCCTAACAAGACTTTGCTTCCCCTTAGCCTAGTTTCTACCTTCGCCGCTGCACAAAGGGATACGATTTAATCATCAATTTAACTTTTTTCATGTTTTTCATTTTTAGGATTTAGCAGATTTATCTACGTCCATTTGTTCTATTTGGTCGCGTGGGGTTTGTGTTTCGACCGATTTGAATGCGACAACTCAAGATATGTGGCCGTCATTCGTGGGTAGCAGAGCAGAGATGTCCGCATCTCCTTCTTTGCTCCGTCTTCTTCAAAGGCACATGGTTGCATTTTTCTTCAGGCTGATTCGAAGTGATAGATCGTACTTAAAGTGGTACCTCGCACTTGGTTGAACGGTGAAATACCTAATAGAATTTATATTATCCTCTTGCCTTATTTACCTTTAGGAGATTATCTCCATTAATTTGGGTTGTAAACACAAAAGATATTATATGATTTTATATATATTCTAGCCAAGGGGAACATTGCTCCTGAAGGAAATTATCATCAAATCCAAGATGGTATCAAATTTCTACGATCCTATTTTCTCTAAACCATTAAAATCAATGGCGATGGAACCACTTTGAAGCTCACGAGACATTGCCGAGGCATATAGTTCTATGCATCTACAAAGAACCCGATGATGCTTTCTACATGGATACTGGTGCTACCTCACATCTCACTTCTGATTCGGGTACTTTACATAACGTTACCGATTCTAGTACTTTATTTTGGTCTATCTTAGTTGGCAATGGCAATAGCATTCCGATTCTTGCTAGTGGTAACAAGCTCATAAACCTCCCTTCTCGCACCCTTCAACTCAAAAATACTCTTGTTGTTCCCGATATTATCAAAAACTTAGTCTCGTTCGTAAGTTCACCACCGATAATCGTGTGTCTCGTTGAGTTTGATCCATCTAGTTTTTCTCGTGAAAGATCTGAGTTCGAGGAGGATTATCCTTCGGTGCAATAGTTCCGGAGCTCTACCCTATCACCAACTCGCCGCCACCTACAAAATCGTCCCACTTTCTCCCATTTCCTTGCCGTTTTTCGCTGGATATTTGGCATAGCCGCCTTTGGTCACCCTGGCAAGACAATTTTAGATGTCTTACGCAAAAATAATTCTATTCATTGTAATAAGAATAATTCTTCTCAACTTTGTCATTCATGTCAAGTTAGTAAACATGTTCGATTGCCATTTTATGAATCTAATTCCATTACTTTTGCACCGCTTTGATATCATACATAGCGATTTATGGACCATTCCATTACATATTGATACCGGTTTTCGATATTATCTTATATTGCTTGATGATTTTACCAACTATATATGGGTCTACCCTTTGAAATTGAAGTCCCAAGTTTATAGCAAATTTTTGGAATTTTCGTTCTTTCGTTCAAACTCAATTTGAACGAAAAATAAAATGTTTTCAATGTGACATGGGTCGAATTTGACAACTCTTCCTTTCATACTTTTTCTCGTGATAATGGTCTTGTTTTTCGTTTCTCTTGCCCCCAAACTTCTTCCCAAAATGGCAAGTCCGAACGCATGATACGTCGTATCAATGATATCACCCGTACCCTTATGTCTCACGCTTCCGTTCCTCCAAAATATTGGGTCTACTCTCTCTATATGGCTGTCTATTTACATAATATTCTTCCCACCGAAGTCCTCAATTTTCGCTCACCCGTGTCTATTCTTTATCAACGACAACCAACGTATGAACATCTACGTACTTTTGGTTGCCTTTGCTATCCAAATCTCTCGTCCACAACTCCTCACAAACTCTCCCCTCGTTCCACTAGGTGTGTCTTTCTTGGTTTTCCTCCCAACCACCGTGGATGTCACGTGCCTTGATCTTGCCACAAACAAGATCATTATCTCTTGTCATGTAACTTTCGATGAAAATGTCTTTCCCTTCACAAATATCACTACAAATACATCTTCTACTGTCGAGTCTCCCTCAAATATCCTCAATTCTTCCTATAACCTCTCTTACCCATCTATACATCATGATCAACCTCATCGACACTCAGGCTTCCACTATCTCACCCACTACTTCAGGACCCTATACCCCTCCCCACCGTCGGTCCAACTTCCCATCTGCTGCGTCTGTTCCACTTCCAACCTCCAAGCCTACGTCAGTTCCACCAGCTCCTATGTCTGAACACCAACCTTCCCCTAATAGACCCTTATACCTACGTCGAGTCAATATCTTCTCTAAGTCGGTTTCTGCGGGTCCTCTCGCACTAATTCCACACTGCAGACTCCACCATCTCCTCTGCCCTATTGCTACAAATCCTAACTCCACTACCGTCCCTACTACTATCCTTCCCACTACGCCTCTCTCCATCCTCGTCACCTACTATTGTCCTTCCCACTACAACTTCTCCCCACTCTGCCTCCTTCTCGTCCGTTACTCGAGCCTCCCGTGGTATTTACCGACCGATCCACCGGCTCAATCTCCATGTTCAAACTTTACGGCATATCTCTCCAATTCCTCGTTCTCACTTGTATGCTCTTAGGGACATAAACTGGAATGCTTCCATGAAAGACGAGTACAATGCTATGTTGAAAACTAATACTTGGGAACTTGTACCACGACCTCGTGATGCTCATGTTATTCGTTCTATGTGGTCATTTTCGTCATAAATATAATCTTTGATGGATCCCTCAAATTACAAGGCTCGTCTTGTTGCCAATGGCAAATCTCAACAAGTTAGAGTTGGATCATTTTGAAACATTTAGTCCGGTTGTTAAACCCGCTACTATTAAATCTTTTGTTCTCACTATTGCTACATCACGATCTTGGCCCATACATCAACTAGATGTCAAGAACGCTTTTCTTCATGGTGATCTAACCGAGACGGTCTATATGCATCGGCCTCCCGAGGATTTGTTGACCCTGCTCACCCCGGATTACGTATGTAGATTACGTAGATCTCTCTATGGCCTCAAGCGGCTCCCGGGCGTGGTTTCGGAGATTTGCCAAGTTTATCACAAAGGTTGCGGTTTCGTGGTAGTGTATGTGATCCCTCACTTTTTGTTTATCAATCGGATCCGAAACGGCATACTTACTTTTATATGTTGATGACATCATTTTGATCGCCTCTACCGATGCTCTCCTATGTCGCTTCATTGATTTGATGAAGAGAGAGTTTGCTATGTCCGACCTTGGTCCACTACATCATTTTAAAGCATCACCATTACTCGTTCATCTTGATTATTTTTGTCTCGGTCATTATATGCACAGGACATCATCGCGCGTGCCTCCATAACAAAATGTAATCCAAAGACTACTCCTGGTCGACACATATTCCAAGCTCGGTGCTACTTTACGCCCGACAATTTCGGATCCCACACTATACGAAAGGCTAGCGGGTGCTCTTCGAGACCTCACTTTTACTCGGCGATATTGCATACGCGATTCAGGCGAGTATGTCTATTTATGCATGATCCCCGTGAGCCTCACATGCATGCCCTCAAGCGAATCCTTCGCTATCTTCAGGGCACCATCAACCACTGACTGTTTCTCTCGATCTCCTCTATCTCTGGCTTAACAGCATACTCTGATCTTGACTGGCGGGTTGTCCCGATTCTCGACGATCGACATCCGGTTTTTGTGTCTTTCTTGGTGACAATCTCATCTCCCCGAATCCTCCAAGCGTCAAGCCACGCTCTCGATCCAAGGTTGAAGCCGGAATACCTGCAGAGTAGCAAATGCGGTTGCGGAAACAACATGGCTTCGCAATCTTCTTCTAGAGCTCCGACTACCTCTACGACGTGCTACTATTGTTTACCGTGACAATGTAAGTGCGATATATGTCTGGGAGATCTGTTCAACATCAACGCACCAAACATGTGGAGATTGATATACATTTTGTTCGTGAACGAGTTCGTATTGGTGCCATTCAAGTCTTTACATGTTCCCTCCGAGAACCAATATCGATATCTTTACCAAGGGCTTCCTCGACGACTATTTGTTCGTTTTCGTTCTAGTCTTAGCATTTGTTCCTCTCCCGCTCGGACTAAGGGGTGTAATAGAATTTATATTATCCTCTTGCCTTATTTACCTTTAGGAGATTATCTCCATTTATTTGGGTTGTAAACACAAAAGATATTATATGGTTTTATATATATTCTAGCCAAGGGGAACATTGCTCCTGAAGGAAATTATCATCAAATCCAAGAATACCAAACCTTTGAATTTATTTAGTTACACTTATTCATTTGGGTTTCTAATTACTAATAATATTGGTGTTTGGTTTCAGTGGCGAAACAGGTCGGGCAGCTTAGTCTTATCTTTTTGTCTCGGATGTACTACACGAGATCTCCAGAGGACTGGTGTAGCTACTACCAGCCTGCATGGATTGGAGTGTTGATTGCTCTTAGTGGTTTCTCGATCTACTCTGATCTCTTCATAGATTGGAACCTTGGGTGAGCATTTTAAATGCATGGAAACTTTGATGCATATGTTAGTAGTAATTCAAATTATGTTATCTAATTTATGAATTATCATGAAAAATCTAGGATATCTGACTGGCTATTCGGAGCACCTATAGTGACAACCCAGATCTTCACTGGCACACGACGATAGGTACCCAATCCAAACTAATAACTCTTTTGGTTTAAAGTTTTCTTTCGAAGCATACCTTTGAAATTTGAGATCAAATTTTATGTTTAATATGACAGTGGTACTATGGCTTTATAGTATTGGATATCTTCTTCCCAAGGGAGCTGGGCATGGCGTTTGACAGATTTTGGGAGTAGTTGGCTTCCCTTTGTTTTATCGATTGTAGAGATTCTTAGACGAGCTATCTGGTTTCCTCTGAGGATCGAGGGCTGGCAGGTTACGCTCGGTATTGGACCTAGAGGTGCTACAGAGGGAGAGGTTGAGGTACCACCTGGAGGTGCTGCAGTGGGAGAGGTTGAGTTACCACCACCTGGAGGTGCTGCAGTGGGAGAGGTCGAGTTACCTCCTGTGTTGTAGTTTTTTCAGTCAGGAAACTCTATTGCATCTGGAGTTGTAAAATTCAAACTGTAACCCATAGAAAACTGTAAAAAAAATTCTATCTACTTTTTACTCTTGTCAATATTCCTATGTAAAAAAATACTCCAGAAACCCATTAACCTTTTTCACAATGGCTTCTCTTTCTTCCAACCCCATTAACCTTTTTCCCCAAACCAGAATTGATCTGGGTTCAATCACATCAAGTATCACTCACTTGAGTAAATCATCTACCCTGTCTGGGAAGAAAAAAATCTAGTTCATCATCTGTTGTTTGTAAACCAGTTTCTGTGGAAGCATCAACCGAATTGAAGAAGATGTTTCTCAGGTATATGTTTCAACACTCTAATAATGATTAATTCAAGTGAATATCAATCTGGGTTTTGTTTCATTTTATTGATTTTGGAGTAAAATGGGAATTTTTACTGGTTTTGTCTCACAAGTGTAAATTGGTATTGTAACTGAAGAAGAGGTTGAATCTATACTTGATGTGCCATATAAACAGTATTGTAGTTAGTTCTTATTAGATCAACTTCAATAGATGAATTGAATTCATTGAGTAAACCTTAAGCTGAAAATAGAAGATTGTTGCATGTGATCAATTTCATTTCTCGTTAACACAGACCACCCTTTCAATTTTGAGGTTGAATCCATTATATCACTCCAATTTCATTTCTTACTTTAACAACAGTTTGCCAATTCAAATTCAGCTATTAGGCCAAGTAAGTTCATTTAGCTGTTGTGTAAGTGAATTTCTCTGTCAACTGAATTATTGAACCTAAAGTTTGATCCATGCCTTTTTGTCTCACCATGCATAAAATGTTCAAGTGATATGACAGGAAGAGGTTCACTTTCTATTTTGGTTTTCTTATCAATCCTAATCTCGAGAAAGTTATTCACATATGGTGCGATTTCATCTTCGATGGGTTAAATTATTTTTTTTAATTGAATCTTGTTTACTCTAGGTACAAATAAATTTGGTTGAAGATGTTCAAAAACTAGGGGCTTTTCTTTTATCTCTGCCTTGTTTTTTTTCCTGACTGATGATAACCTAAACTTGCGTAGATTAAAGTATTTTCTTGATTGTCTACTTCAGATACAAGTAGTAGGGTGTCGAAAAATTTATATCTAGGATGCTTTCCACCGTTTCAGTTGGCAAGGAAATCTTGGACCGCCTATATGTCACTCACAGAACTGCGTTTATTGCCATTCTACAACATTGCTCTATATTTATCTGCAACGATGTATGCAGCATATCTCAGTGCCACCGTCATATCTGAATTAATTGGTGTCTTATATCAAAGTCACTCCATGTCAAGTTGAAAACCTATGATGTGTGATTGTATTGCATTACCACATCACTGCATCTGTTCTTGACTATTGGCTTCTTTTGTTAGTTACAGACCTTTCAGAGTTCAATCTCCTGTTTCACTTCCGAGTACAAACTTCATGGGAGCAAGAGCTAGAACTGCGCATTCGAATTCAGAAGGTCCACCTTCAAGCTTTTTAGCATACAGTAACCTTATACAAAGTAATACTGTTAGTCTGTGATGACTGCAAATAGGTCACAACTGCCCAATTACCATCTACTTCTGCAGGTGCAGGTGCAAGTGCAGCTGACTTATATGATCCTGATCAGCCTCCGAGGAATAATACCTGCACTGAAACATCTAATGCAGTAATAGTAAAACACACTTCACCCCAGAATGCTTTACACACTTTCCCCCAAAAGAGAACAAGATAGAACCCCCCCCCCCCCTTCTTTCACATTTTCAGAAATTTGGAGTAGTAGATGACATTTCTACAACTGATAGAAAAATAGGCTACATTCAGTTTTTGAAGAGAGAAGCAGGAGAAACCGAAATAAGTTTACCTGATGCTGTGATGCAGTACTGGGTAAGTGCTTCATCTGGTTATCATGGGCTACAGAGATAGATTTCTCGAACTTGATGAAAGCAGTTCCTATACTCCTCGCCTAGACATCCGATAATAGGCAAAAAGAAGATCTCCCGTCTGCACTGTAAGAGGTTAATGACGCGCCTGTCTCTGATATTTGTGCTTGCCTCTTCCTCCCAAAAGAATATAGTAGGTTCGAAAATTTTCACTAAGGAGCCTTGACCACAGCAGGAGCTGATTGACCAAAACCAGAGTGACTTCAAACCTGTAGCAGCAACAAGTAAGACCTATTCACTTTCTGCATCTTTGTGTTCTTTAATGTAGAATGTTTGCGAAGGTTAAAATTTTCTGTTTTGGGGAAATTTGGTCTGTGGATACTTAAGCATTGGTCTTGTTGCTTATAAGTACTTCATATTAAATAATTCAAGTTCACACTAACAGAAATTGGTTTTAGGTTAGTTTAAGTTAATATGGGATATTAAACAGTATGACTAGCGAAAGAAATAGTACTCCATATATGGTTGATCCTTCTACAGGCAGTCTGAAACAGTTGGTTCTGTACAGGTTATAACAGTTAAGACTGAAAGCAGCTAATGAAAAAGCTGTTGAGAAACATGAAGTGGGTTCACAGTAAAGCAAGGGACCCCTCCCATCTTGCATCTTCACTACCCGGGACAATACTCATTCAAGTGGGTCTAGTTCCAGAACTGGCTGGATGGGCATCAAGGTTCGGATGCCTAACTGAAGCATTTACCTTTCTCCATCCTTGGCATCCCGCTTGGAGCAAAAGCTGAATCAAAATACTTATGGAATCCTGTGATCTAGAAGTTCAAGAACAAATAACCCTCGTGGAAGAAGAGCTTCTTGGAAAAGCGTGGGACTGTGGGAGAGTAACTTTAGTAAAAGCGGTACTCTCCAATTCGTAATTTACTATCAAGCTCTTAAGTCGGTTATAGAATCTTTGGAAAGATCACATTTCATTTGATGAAAGAAGCTGGTCTTTTCACTTCAAAAGAGTCCTAAAAGATGCTGAGGTTGATCAACTAATTTCCATGCTTGTTCTCATTGATGGGTCCCCTCTCCTTCAGGTCTTTTCTCTGTCAAATTCCACCTACAATTCAATTATGGTTCCTACTGCAGTCATCCCTGCAATAAATATCCCTTCCAAGACTACATGGAACCTGAATGGGCCACCAAAAATCTCCTTTTATTGGACTGCAGCCCTGGAAAAAAATTCCCACTCAAGAAATTCATGCTTCGTAGCAGATGTGAGTAAGCAGAAGACCTTCTCTTGAAATGCCAATTCTCCCATGGCAGACACCTCAGTCTCCTCCATCTTGCTATTTTTTGGTCTTGTCAAGGCCCAGATATCAAGATTTAGGACCTGGTTCTTGCAGCAGTCATTTGGGCTATCTGGACTGAGCGCAACAAAGAAATCTTTCAAGATGAAGCTATATCCCATTTCCAGATTAATGTTGAGATCAAGGCAGCCCTTCTGGCATGGAGTTCTGCCTTCAAAACAAACTTATTGACTGGAGTGGTGCATTTTCTCTTGGCAGCATTTGCTAGCAAAGCGATGTCAACTAACACAAGCTGAACGAAAATAGAGTTACTCGGGTTTTATTCTTGCTTTTCAAATTTTACTTTAGGATAATTTTGAACAGTAAATTTGTTTGAACTTGGGTGTAGCTCAGAACGTGAGACTGTTGAATAATAACGACGTATTAGGCGCTAGGCGCACTTAACGTGTTTTATTATCTAGGCCCCCACTCGTGCGCCTAGGGCGCCTCTCACAACATAGTCATCCATCCGACGGTAAAAAAAAAGTAAATCCGATTCCATTACCATAACTAATACAGGTTCCTAAAACTTGAGGGAATTCCCTCGAAACTAAATTTGGAAATTTTGACCCCAGTTGGTTATATATATATATAGTCCATCAGGAGTCGCACAGTAAAACAAATTTTTTGATTTTCGATCCTTTCAAGTTTCAACCCTCTCGGCCTCGTGTGAAGCTTCTTTTTAATCAAGAATCATCAACAGAAGGACAGAATGGTAGATTGCGACGGAGAGCTGGTAGAGATAAAAATTGTAGATGGTGAATTAAACCAAAAACAAGGAACCGCTGGAGAAGCCGAAGAAGAAAAAATAAATGGGACAATTATTAGAAATCAATTCAAGCAATTCGATTTTGTCTCTTCTACAGCTCAAAATGAGAAAGGAATTACTTATCATTATGCTCCCTCTTCCTCTTCCGGTAAACAGCAAATAAACAACAGCAGTATTGACAGGCACAGTAGAATAATGCAGGAGTGGAAGATACTCAAAACGGGATTACCTGATTCAGTTTATGTCAGGGTCTACGACAATGATGTTATAAGAGCTGCAATAATTGGTGGAGCAGCTACGCCTTACCACGATGGTTTATTCTTCTTTGGAGTCCTGCTGTCACGCGCGCATCCGCGTGACAGCAAAAATGAGTTCGCGGGTCTACACCGTTGGATGTGATATCAAAGATTCCCCATCTAAAGATCCGATGTCTACGTCATTTGATATCTTTTCATTATTTTATGTATCATTTACGCCCATGTACAGTTTGCGTAACTTGTATCCAGTCCTCTATAGATTTATTAAAGTTCGCCTGAGAGGATCGCAAAGAACAAAATTGTGTAGATAAGTCTCAACTTTTTATTTCATTTGCTTCTTATTTATCTCGTTTTGCTCGTTTTCTCTTTCTACCGTACCAGTGGAAACTATGAAGTGCTAGTGATGTTGATTTAAGCTTCTTTGATTTCAGATACATTGTTTAACATACCTTTACAATAAGGGTTTCTTAGTTTAATCCCCAAGGTTGATCTTTTTTTTTTCTCCAAATAAACAGATCAATAAACCATTAACCATGAAAACTTGGGAAATAAAATTAGAGTGATCCAATCGTTTTTCTTTTCTTTTTGTTTCTTTTATTTGATAACATTGACATAGATAAAATCTAAATCAAGCCCGTACAATTTTCCGTGCTCGCATGAATTTTTATAGAGAAAATGAAATGGAGAAGTAAGAAGAAAACCGTGAAGAATTGATATAAGATCAGTTTCAGGGACTGTATAAAAATTAGGCTAAGTGTATACGGGTGTGAAAGACAAATGAAATACCAAACAGAATATAATAACATTAATTTCGGATCTTTTGTTGTGGTTATCTATGATATCACATCCAACGGTATAAACCCGCGAACTCATTTTTGCTGTCACGCGCGCATCCGCGTGACAGCACGACTCTTCTTCTTTGACATAATATTGCCACTTAATTATCCTAGAGTCCCGCCTGCAGTTCGCTGTTATCATGAATCCACACTTTGTAATCTGGCCGGTGCGGGGGTAGACCGTTTTAGAATTGATACTCGTTGGGCAACTTATCAGTGCCAGAAATTGCTAGTTGCGAAATGGAACCCAAATACATCGACTATACTAGATATTCTGTTATCTATTCAACTCGTGTTTCAAACTGAGAACCCGTACTATGGGATGAAAACCAACGATCCTCGTTTACAAAAAGCCATTAAGAACGGTTACAAGTTTGATGAAGAATTTGAGCGCAATGAAAGACTCTTCGAGGCAAACTGTCGGACACTGTTGGTTACTCTGAGGCGCCCACCAAAAGATTTTGAAGAATTTGTGGCACAACATTTTCGTGACCGTGCCGAAACAATTTTGACTGCTTTTAACCGTTACAAAATCAAATGTGGTGATTATTTCAAATATGAGAGGAAGATGGGCAAGGAATAATATCATGATTCTATGGTCAATATATATACAAAGCTTTTGAAGGCGTTTATAAAGAATGGTTCGTCATTGGATGGTTTCGTTGGAGACATTGACTTGGATGCCGATGACTCTGGCCATGTTGTCACCACCGAATGTCATGGATTGGCTGTGATCGCGCATTGTATTTTCGGACTTCTTTTTATATGCATAGTTTGTGGTGGGATTTGGGTTTTAATTCAAGCGATCAGAGGCAATTATTAAAATGGTGGGAGATGATTTAAACGCAAATCATCAAGTCCTATTTAAACGCAAAAATACAGGCATGGATAGTTTAAACTGTATTTTTATTTAAACAAGACATTGTGCTGGTACAACAATGCAGCTTTCATTTGGGCTCTTTTTGAAGTTTTGTAAATTTCGTATTGATATAAACTTCTTGGTACTGTTTTCTTCTGAAACTCATAATAATAAGTTGTGCACTGTGCAATCGTTCCTTGGAATACAGAGATTGCAATCTGTTTCCTGTCAGTTAATGTAGCAACAACCCTTAAAAAGTGCTAAACTAAAAAGACTAGTCATCCAGCATTTCATTTAGCACGGGGACAAACAAACTGAGATTTCTGACAACACATAATCTGATGCACATAAGGTTTCAAGTTGTTTGCCTTAAGGCCTTATTGAATCAAATTTGGTTTGTGCGAGCTGCAAGAAAATTTACAACAGAATTACAAATCACTCTACCAACACCTGCAGCAGGAGGCTTTAGACCATTGCTTCTAACATCATTGCTGAAGTGATAGCAGTCACTAAGGCTTTTGAATGGGCAGTGGCTAATAGCATGTCAAGATCTTAATGCAATCTGATTCTCAATCTTTTATCAATGCTCTTGGATTTGGATTATTAAAGCTAGATGGTGCAGAGTTCTTGCTCAACTGCAGTTCAGGCATGGATTAGAGAGACCAATTTCTTTGCTTATGCCTCGGCCAAGAATGGTGTCATGCTTCACAGAGGGGTCAAGTGCTGCAGTTTAATGATAGACCTTTTTTATATATATATAAATTGGAATGGTCACATCATAAGAGAGATTTTTTAGATTTTCTTACTTTAGAAACTGTATCATAATGTTTTTTTCTTTTTATTTATTTATTGAATTTTATGAAGTATCATAATGTTGAACATTTTATTTATTTTAAATAGTAGTAACTGTTTTTGAACTTTGGTGTAGCTTTAAGCCCTCGCACAATTAAGTCGCAAACTACTTTGAATCTGGTTTATATTTGATCCATGATTTCCAATCAATCTTGGAAATTTGTTAATTCCATTCCATTTTCGGAATTCACAAGTGACTTTTTAAATCTATGGTTATAATTCCTCTTAGGACACAAAATGCCAAACCTCCTAGATTCGTGCTTCTAATAAATATAACCGTGAATTGTATAAATATGGTTCAATGACACTTTTATTTGTCTCTTGTCAAGCAGAAGCAAAGCATCCGAGAACCACCAAAAAAAAGGCATAGAAAGGCAGAATGGTAGATTACGACCCTGACAAAGAGATGATCGAAATAAAAATTGTTGGTGTTGAAGAAAACCAAAAGGTAGGAACCGGCAGAAAAGCTGAAGAAGATAATAAAAGTCAGTTCAAGCAATTTGACTTCGTGTCTTCTACCGCTCAAGACGAGAAAGGACTTACTTATAATTCTTCTTCCAATGCTTCATCCTCCTCTCCAAGTAACCAACAAATAAACCATAATAGTACCGAGAAGCACGACAGGATCATGCAAGAGTGGGAGAGACTCAAAACGGGACTACCTGAATCACGCTTTACCGACAGGATTATGTTGCGAGAGCTGTAATAATCGGAGGAGCAGGCACGCTTTACCGCGATGGTTTATTTTTCTTTGATATAATATTACCGCCCAGTTATCCGAACGTCCCGCCTGAAGTTCACTGTTATTATACATGTGCATTGAGTTATCTACAGGGTGCTGGCATTGATACGCATAGAATAGATACACGTTGGTCATATTATGAAAGTAATAAATTGCTAGTTGCTAAATGGAATCCAAATACATCGACTATACTGGATATTTTGTTATCTTTTCAACTCGTATTTCAAACCGAGAACCCGCAGAAAAACAACCACGGTATGAACATAAACGATCCCCGTCTACAAAAAGGCTTGAAGATTGGTTTCAGGACGGATGAATCTTTTGACAGCAATGAGAGGCTATTTAAGGCAAACTGCCTGACAATGTTGGCTATTCTGAAGAACCCACCTAAGCATTTTGAAGAATTTGTTGCACAACATTTCCGCGACCGCGCGGAAACAATTTTAACTGTGTGTAACCGTTTCAAAATCAGACGTGGTAATTACCCCAAATATAAGACGAAGATGTGCAGGGAGTATCATGATTCTATGATTAATGTATACTCAAAGCTTTTGAAGGCGTTTATAAAGAATGGTTCTTCTTTGGATGGTTTTGTTAACATATATCCTTATTTAAGGATAAATATTATTTCCTAGTATATAGGATCTTTGCTTTATCACAATATATTTAGCTCTATATATTCATGAGTCATGTAAACTGAATTGACATGATTATCATAATAAAGAATTATCTTCTTCTCAATCTCATATTTGTGAAGATGGTATCTATGAGCTAGGGTTCTTGAATCATGGGTAGTGATTCAATTATACCAAAATAAATCTAAACAAAAAGGGCGGATGGAAAACAAATGCTCCTATTATCGTTCAATCTCGAAGGTGCATCATTCAAGCTCCGGGATTGTTCTTGATGAAACAAACTATGACTTGTGGTCACAAATCATGGAGATGCATATTGTTGAAAAAGAAAAAACTTCTTTTATTATGGGAAGAACAAGAAAACCTACTGAGGAAGATCCAAAATATGAAAAGTGGCACACGAGATAATCAAAAGGTCAAGAGATGGTTGTTGATGTCTATGTCACCCGAAATCATGAAGAGATATATTCGGTTACCTACCGCTAGAGATCTCGGGATGCATTATCTAAAGCCTTTTATGATGGAGATGATGAGATGCTGGGTGTTTACTCTAAACCGACGAGCGTTTTAAGCAAATCAAAATGGCGAGCTCTCTCAACTTATTATGGAGAACTAATCGAAATCTTTGGAGAGTTGGATCATCGTGACAAGGTGGTTATGGAGAATCCTAATGATGTTGAAGCCTATCGAAAATCAATACAGCGCCTAAGGGTGCATATATTCCTTCTTTGGATTAGATGAAAGTTTTGAGCAGATCAAGTGGAAATCTTGAGAAAGGATCCTATTCCGAATTGGAATCATGTTATTCACTTGTTCGTCGTGAATCTACATTCGACGTATAACGATGACAAAAGAATCGGAAGAAGTTGAACCCGCTCTATGGCAACTCAAAACCCGTACAATCAAAAGGGTCTTTTCATAGATACTCAAAGACCGAGGTGGACAAGTCATCACTTAAGTGTACACATTGTAATCAATCGGACATACAAGCGACATGTGTTTCGAGTTGGTTGGATATCCAGTTGGTGGGATCAACATATGGAGAGGAAGAAGGGCAGACAAAAGAAGAATGGTGCTCCAATGGCTTCAACAAAGAAAGGAAAGGATTCCATGGTAATATCTGCCCGGTAGCAAGGACAGTAACGATGGTAAGTTTTTAAATGTTTCTTCACTTGTTTCGAATAATTCATGGATAGTTGATTAAGTGCTTTCTGAGACCATATGACATGCGATTCTAAACAAGTCTCTTCCTTAAACCATCCTTACAAAAAGCAGTCTCTCCGCAAATGGCTCACGAGGCTCAAATTCTTGGTGAAGGTCAATATCTCTCACTTTGAAAGTTTAGACTTAGATTAATGTCTTAGTAGTTCCTACATTAGACCGTAATCTCTGTCGCCTTTCCCAAATAACTAATACTTTACATTGTGTGGTAATATTTTATTTTTACTGTTGTGTTTTTTAAGGACATCACAACGAAGCAAACGATTGGTTATGGTGTTAAGCGTGGGAAGCTATATTATCTCGGATTTGGTGTCAAGTAGTTCGGATAAACTGCGTCAAGCTCTTCTTGCCGATGGTTACGGGGGGGAGACAAAAATCTCAAATTTTGTTATGGCATCGACGATTGGGACATGCGTCGTTTGGTTATTTTAAAAAATTATTTCCTAGTTTGTTTACAAAACTTGATATTTCTAGTTTTCATTGTGAAGTATGTGAACTTGCAAAAAGCCATCGTGCTTCTTTTCCATTATCATTCAATAAGAGTCCAGTTCCTTTTATGATCATACACTGATGTTTTGGGGGCCATCTAAAACTACTACTCTCGGTGGTTCAAAATGGTTTGTTACTTTTATTGATGATTGCACTAGAATGACGTGGGTGTGTCTCATGAAAAGCAAAAAGTGAAGTTACCAACTTGTTTCAAAAGTTCCATAAGATGATTAGCACTCAGTACAACAAACGATTCAAGTTCTTCGTAGTGATAACGGTGGTGAATATATGGATTCGACCTTCAACATTATTTAGAGGGACACGGGTTATTCATCAAACTACTTGCTCTAATACGCCTCGAGGAATGGAGTAAAAAGAGAGAAAGAATCGTCACTTATTGGAAGTGGTCCGTGCTTCATTAATAGAAGCACATATGCCATTGATGTATTGGGGAGAGGCACTTACGCACAAGATATCTTATAAATCGAGTGCCATCGGTACCATTGTGTTTCAAACACCCCATCAAGCTCTTGGTGAAGCGGTTGTGTCTCCAACCTGTTCCTAATCTTCCGCCTCATGTATTTGGTTGTGTAGCTTATGTTCATCTCGCACAAGAATCAACGTGATAAGTTGGCTCCTAGAGCTCGAAGTGTGTATTTGTGGGATATGCAACAACTAAAAGGGATATCGTTGCTATCATCCTCCAACCAAAAGAATGTTTGTTACTATGGATGTTGTATTTCATGAAGATACTATGTATTTTTCATGTGAGTCCTAACTTGGGGGAGTACCATAAGGAAATTCGGACTCTTAACTATGATGAAGATATATCGGAAATCGATGTCTCTGTTATTGTCAATTCGATGATATACCTCAAGAAAATTTTGATGAAGGTTCTTCAAGAGAAGAAACAAAAATACAAAGTATTGGATCGTCTTTGTCGAGATTCAAGATGAGGTTATGATAGAAGAGATTCCGAGTCTACGTTACCTCAAGAAGATGAAACACCAAACCAATCGTCATGCGCTACGGATGTTCTTGAAGAATCAAGGAAACAACTTCCACAACGTATAAATAGAGGTATTCCTAAACCTAGATATGAACACTGAAATCTCTAGTAAGGTTAAGTACCCTATGAGTCATTATGTCTCTCACCATCGTTTGTCTAAAGCTAATAAGGCATTCGTGAATCAACTATCTATCTTGTTTTTATTCCTAACAATGTGCATGAAGCATTAGCCGATCCAAAATGGAGAGCGACCATAGAAGAAGAATTGAGGTCCTGTTTCAGAATGATACTTGGGATTATGTTGATTGTCCAAAAGTAAGAAAAATTGTGGGGTGTCGTTGGATTTTCACCATTAAATACAAGGCAAATGGTGAGATTGAACGTTATAAAGCAAGATTAGTTGCTAAAGGTTCTGACCAAACTTACGGTATCGACTATACGAAACTTTTGCTCCATGAGCGAAAATCAACACATGCGAAAGTCTTGTTATCGCTTGCTTGCCAAACTTGGATTGGCCTTTACGGCGGTTTGATGTAAAGAATGCCTTCTTGCATGGTGAATTAAGCGAAGAAGTTTACATGGAGCTCCCACACGGTATTTCGGTTCCGGGATCTCATGGTAAGAAGGTATGTAAGCTAAACAAGTCATTATATGGACTAAAACAATCTCCCGTGGCACGGTTTGGAAGATTCACCAAATCTATGAGAAACTTTGGATATCGTCGAGTAATTAGATCATACTTTGTTCATAAAGAAAAGGAAGGATAAAATTACTTGCTCTTATCATATATGTAGATGATATGGTGGTAACAGGAAATGATCCGAGAGGAAAGGAAATCTTTGCAAAGATACTTTATCAAAGGAATTTCAAATGAAAGATCTTGGTTCATTGAAATACTTCCTTGGGATTGAAGTTTCTCGATCCGTGAAGGAATTTTCTTATCACAAAGGAAATATGTTCTTGATCTGCTTTAAAGAAGTGGGCATGTCGGCATGTCAACCCCGTCCATACACCTTTAGAAGAAAAGGTAAATCTGTGTATTAAACACGATCAAGTTCCTACCGATAAAAAGAAGATATCAAAGACTTGTGGGGAGATTGATGTATCTATCTCACACAAGGCGGATCTTGCTTATGCACTCGGTGTTGTTAGCCAATTCATGCACAATCCAGTGAACAACACATGAATGCGGTTTCGTATTTTGAGGTATTTGAAGTCTCTCTCTGGAAAAGGAATTTTATTCTCTAAAAATGAAGATCATAGAAAGGTTGTGGCATATACTGATTGATTATGCGGGAAATCGATGGCGGACGTTCTCTGCAGGCTACTTTACCTTTGTGGGAGGTAACTTAGTTACTTGGAGAAGTAAGAAACAAAATATTGTTACACGATCAAGTGCGAGGCTGAATTGAGGTATGGCGAGATGGCATTTGTGAAACCTTGTGGTTAAGGCTTCTCCTTAAGGATTTGGGGGCTCCTCTCAAGGATCCTATTATTCTTTATTGTGATAACAAAGCTGCGCGTGATATTGCTCATAATCTGTTAAAGACGATCGTACTAAACATGTTGAGGTTGACAGTTCTTCATCAAAGAGAAGCTTGACAACAACATTATTGAGCTGCCACCGGTTCGATCGAAGAACAACTTGCGAGATATTCTCACACATGGAGTGTCAAGCAAAAAAATACTTGGTTTTTCTGGACAAGTTGGGCATGTGTGATATCTATGCACCAACTTGAGGGGAGTGTTAACATATATCCTTATTTAAGGATAAATATTATTTCCTAGTATATAGGATCTTTGCTTTATCACAATATATTTAGCTCTATATATTCATGAGCTGTGTAACCAGAATTGACATGATTATCATAATAAAGAATTATCTTCTTCTCAATCTCATATTTGTGAAGAGGTTTCATAGGAGATATTAACTTGGATGACGTCGACGACTCTGATTATGTTGAGAAGCTCACTTATAATAAAATAATTTTAATAATGCTTATAATTTTTGCACTTCTTATTATTTGCGGATTTGGTGGTGCGATTGTGGGTATAGTTCAAGCGATCAATAAGACATTGTCCTAATAATTGAGAGCCTAATAATAATGTACCCTTGTTTTGTGGAGTTTTTTTCAAAGATATACACCATTATGCGAAGCAACAGCACATCTTTAGTTTCTCCTCCGATGTCTGGAGATGATACCCAACCGCATTCCCTTGCTTGTGTAGATCGTTGAAGGCATGTTTGTCTTTTCTCCCGAAGGAAACATTGATTCCCTCGGCCCCGCAACAAACTAAACGGGTCAACTGCTTCAGGGCATTCTTCCACCAGAGAATAACCGCCAAAACGCACCCACACAAATTTAAGTTTCTATGATGCACCAGAGAGATCTAACCCTCGAATTAGAGGCTTATGAAACTCATTTTGGGAAATGGTCTTATGGTTCAATGGTCGACTTCCAAAACCATATTTCTCGAGGAGTGCATTGTTTTGTGTTACTAGGGATTTTAAAAAGCAATTTGGATGATAATCTTGCGTGGTAACTTTCTCTTGTAAATGGAGACTCCATCCGCTTCTAGTTCGGTTTGTAAGGTTCCAAAATGTCCATTTTCAAATGCTTCTAGAATCGAAAGGCCAAAGGTTGAACGAAATGGTGGATTGTTGTACTAAATACATTGGTGATTTTTTGTAAACACCAAATTCAAACCCATATTTTCGGTAATCAAGTCGGAAACGGATCGATTTGATATAACAAACACAATTATAAGTCCATAATTAGTTAAAACACAATTTTAGCATACGGTAGGTGCATGTTGGAGCTAACATGGTGTTAGACCTGCCCTAGTTGTGTAATGTGCCAAGGTCGTTGAAAAATAATTTCACACAAGAATGAAGTTCTCATCAAAAATACAATAATTAATAGTCAAGTTGTACCTTTACCTGCAAATGCAGTCTTCTATCAAGTTTGACAACCCAATCGAGAGGACATTCAAAGACACTTAGTTCCCCTTATGGATAATAATTAGTAAAATTTAGAAACGATTTATTTCTCAAACTATACCATGGATTTTCGTGAATGTTATATCGTTGGAAATCATTTTAAAACACCTACGCAACGAATATAAACATGAATATCAAATTATACATATATCTTATGTTAACGATAATCAATCAAAAGGATAATCTTAGAAATATCCCCTAGTTTAATGAGATATGTCAACTAATAGTGGGACAAAATCTAAAACCAAGTAGGTCATCTAATAATGGGACGGAGGGAGTATGATTAACACGGAATTATTTCGCGTTTAGAATAAATACTTATTGATTGCTCGAGTCGTTGGCACATCCGTTGAGATCCGATGCTAAAAACTGGAGCTTAAAATTGTTTCGCGCGCTTGGAATGCTAATTCATCTAGCCCTTTATCCTTCACATCTTCACAACAGCAAGAACTAGTCTCACATTCATGGTGTCGTTAGTGGTTATGGGTTGTGACTTGTGAAAGTGATATGAAGGCCTTTGTATAAGTCACCGTTAGATCTCGAAGATAATACTCCAATCGGAGTAAACTAAACTTGAAGAAATATCAAAAGTTTAAAGAACCCGGTTTTGGAAAATTTATTTCTTCTTGAATTTTAAAAAGACATTCACAACAAAAGACTCTACAAAGTCAAACTTTCCTATTTGTAATTTTCCACGACTTAAAATCATCGTATATTGTTCTTTGTTCCAATGTACTACTCCATATGAATTATCCATTATGTCATTTCAGTCTCCCAAAAAATAACAAGGTACTTTGTAATGTAGCACTTGTTAGGATGAATACAACATGGAGGTTGTAGGGGATGCGAAAAAGACGAAGTATCTTGAGCGAGTTTGAAAGAAAAAGAAGAGAAAAGATAGGTTCTCTGAAAAGAGTTGTTTCATAAATCTTGATAATAATAGTTGTGATCTTACAAGAACGTATAAGCATGTTTATATAGGCATGGAGAAGAGTCTAAAAATAGAAAAACTCTAAGAAAGAAATAACAAAAGACTAAAACGGGAAAAGATATACTTGTTATACAATTTGTTGGTTTTACTAAAACAGGAAAAGATATACTTGTGATAAGGTTACCGTCTAATTTTTTTTTGGTGTGTATGAAGCAATTTGTTGCCTCATATTGAAAGCATCTAAAGTTTTTTTCTTCTAATATCTCTAAACACGTTGAGCTTGAAGTCAAGCTAAGAGGCGACACGTGTAGCTTCCTTTATGATAAAGGTTTGCGCAAACTTCGTGTAAGCACAATAAAAATATCCCAATAGATATTAAAGAAAAAGAACACGACTTTGCACCATCGTGGCAAGCAAGGCGGGCCTAAGAGACGAATCTAAATTGAAATGCTCCAAGCGAAGACAAGGAATATTTTGGACGTGAATGCACGAAAGCAAGAAAAAGGTACCTCGTCACCCAACTCCATCCACATTTGTGTGTATATACATGTAATGTTTTCTCACTCTCTCCATAAGTGGATTGATAAGGAGACAACCAAACATGTAGATTGACATCGAGCGGGGTTTGTAGATTATCAACGTCTTCCATGTGGTACATTAAGAGTCTATGTGACGTCTTTCATATAGACAAAGAGTTTATATGGGCAATGGCACAAGTGAGGAAGTTTTGTCAAATTCATACGCTGCTGCGGTCGCATTTAACACTTCACAGTGTGCTCTACGTACACAGGTTTATCATAATCTACTTACAGTTCTTGCAATTCTCGATTTTGGGTACTCTTTTAAAATAGAAGACGGTAGGTTGGACATCTTATTTTATGGTACTTTGTCTGTACATGGTTATTTATGTAATAATTTCTTTAAATTAGAATTGTTTAATTCTGTTTCTTCCGAGACTTTAGTGTCTGATGCTAGTAGTAGTAGTGTTATTGGTTGTGCGACTTGGCATGCTAGACTAGGACATATCGTGCAAGATAGGATGACTCGGTTAGCTCGAGAAGGCCATCTAGGCTCACTCTCTAAAGTTTCCTTACCCGTATGTGAACCTTGTCTACAGAAGGAAAAGCTTATAGAAAACCTTTTGGTAAGACCAAACGTCTTTGCTCAACCTCTTGAGTGGTACATTCTGATATTTGTGGACCTATAAATGTTAGAGCTATACATGGTTATTCTTATTTTCTCACATTTATTGACGATAATACGCGATTTGGTTATGTATATTTGATTGCTCATCGCTATGAAGCCTTGGATTGTTTCAAGCGCTTTGTTGCATAAGTTGAGAATCAAACTTGGAAGAGTTTAAAGACTCTCCATACTGACCGTGAACGCAAATATTTATCCGATATATTCAGGAATTTTGTGAGAGTAAAAGGGAATAACTAGGCTGACTTACTATTCCAAATACTCATGACAAAGTGGTGTTGCGGAGGGACGGAATACAACATTATTAGATATGGTTAGATAAATGATGGCGCAAGCCAACCTCCCAATATCTTTACGGGGGATGCTATTATGACTGCGACCTACATTTTGAACCGTGTCCTAACTCAATCATTTCCTTCTACGCCATATGAACTTTAGAAGGCGAAAAACCTAATTTAGAAAATTTGCGCCATGGGGTTCACCGATTATGTTCACAACGCTTCTCATGTATATGGAAAGCTAGGTCCTAGAGCAAGAAAGCTAGTCTTTATAAGATATTCCGATTGCTCAAAAGGATATGTGATGTATGGTGAACATCCAAGTGGAGGGATATTTGAGATAGAGTCCGGAGATATTGTTTTCATTGAAAATGATTTGTCTCGAATCGGTGACATTAACAAAAACTTGGAACTCTTTGAAATAAAAGAGAGTGAAGATATCTTACCATCTTGACGAAGGTATAAAATTAGTTTCTCAACCTATAATCGTTGAAGATAGTGGGAGTGATCTACATCCTAGTGGGAGTGAACCGCTAGGGACACAATTTTTGAACCCACGCAGTGAGCGTGGAAAAGTACCCATCGTCACTTTGAGATTGAAGGGGGAATATTAATGTATCTTTGCGAGTATTGAAGATGAGCCTACTTCTTTTAGAAAGCCATCTCTTGATCGATTGCAATAAATGGCTTTTTGCAATGCAAGAGGAAATTAACTCAATGGATAAGAATGACGTTTGGAGTTGGTTGATCTTATGCTAAAGGCTGTTTGGATGCTCCCCACCCGACACCCAATGTTTCAAATGTTCATAGCGGTGATTCTTTTCTTGATTGAACATTAGGAAGGTGGTCCAGCTGATTGGTGATATTGAGTCGGATGGATACTAGACTTTGATCTTTTTTTTTTTTTTTTCTTGAGCTCTTTTTAATGATGTGTTATGTAATAATAACTTTTCTTAGAAACGTGTATTTAAGTTAATAACTTTTTGGAAAAACCTCTTTTTGACATGGATTCCCTCGTGTCTAGCCTTATAAATAAAGGCGTTAGTGTTTGATTATTCACTCATTCAAATAAATTCTCTCCTTCTTTCTATTTATTATTCGTTTCATTATCTTTCACAACACGTGATCGAAGACGCTTTACACCAAGCTATATGGCCATCTCTTAAGAAGAAGAAAATGTGTTTTGATTACTTTTTTCTATTTGTGCATGATAAGTGCATAATTCACATGATTTTAGTGTCAATTCCATGCTAGTAATTGCTTATATTCTTGCAAATTATTATATATTACGTTTGTTTTCTCTCATTTGTGTTTTATTAGGTGAATCATCCAAAAAAGTGAATTTGCACTTAATTGTGCAACAAAGAAGCTAGCTACAAGTGGAGAAGGGCCAAAGACCAAGAGAAACTCGTTCATGACGAAATACGAAGTCAATGGAGAAAGAGCGGGTCATTCTGAGTTTGTATGAAAAAGTTATTAGCAAAAAAAGAATTTGGAAGACAAAAAGGACAAAATGGTCATTTTACAGGTAGATGCTATTTGGACCCATCAGCCGCTAAGGGACACCAGTTTGCCACACCTTTTCCGCACGCAACAAAAGAAGGAAGTCTGGAAACGTTATCGGATAATTTGGATTTTCTTGGGTATACGCTATTCGGACCCCAAAATTGGATAAGGGGCAACCAAGTCCATTAACATACTTTATGGGACATCATTATTTGAATTGTTATTTAGAAGGGGGTTTGAGGTGCTTGATAAAGACGGATGGATGAATACAAGTGGGACCCGTTAGTGAATACAAAATTTGTTTATTATTAGTGATGTCAGCAGAAAAGAGAATTATTTCTCTATGTTTTGGAAAGAAGTATGTGGAAGTGGTGGACCTGCGAGATACAAAATCCAATTCAAATTCATCTTTGAGCCGTACACGTGGAGATGATTGGAGTACGAAGAGATGGTCTTTCTCATGTGGCGTACAAGAAGAATAAATGGGGTCCGGGTGAATTTTGACAAGGGAACAGCCTGTCTGTGTCTAGTATCTGATGGGAAGATAAGATAAAATTGTCAGTAGCTGATGAACAGATAAAATAATTGTGGCATTTTGGAGGAAATGATCATTCCGTGTACTACGGAGCATCGAAGCTGAACAGATTGACGGAGTAGATGATAACACATGGATATTTATCGGTCCCGCTGAAACCCTTAGCCAATTGGAAGCTGTGTGCGACGTATTGAAATGTCTCTCGCTGCACCGAATAAGCTTCATTTATTTTCAAATCAGTAACTTTTTTTTTTTTTTATAGGAAAAGTAAGTCAAAAAAACACCTTCGTAAAGATTACAACCCAACAACAGATTTCCAAGGACCATTATAGAGATAAGGACCATTATAGAGATATTGATAGCAACAAAAAATTAAAAGATAATGTGAGCAACAGGACATCACATAAATATAACGAAGTAACTAAAACAGCATTGATAACTAAGAACACTAACAACTTTAGAGACAAAGTAGAGGGAATCACCAAGTGGTACAACCAACTGAATCCTTTCCTTGTGACGGTAATAGTTAGATGGCGTTGTTTGGAAAGAACTGGTTTCTTCCGAACCAATTAACAATTTTGCGCTAGGCAAAAGGGTTAGGATCAAACAGGGGATCCATCCATCTCTCAGGGTTTTGGGGTTGTGAGGTTTTTCATCCTCACATAGATCTCCTTTCCTTGTCACGATTAGGAGAGGCAGGATCATACCATGAGTGGCAGGATCCACTTTTTTGTAATAAAGTAACCTAAAAAGATCCAAATCAAGAGCACTCTTTAGTGAAAAGTTCTTGCTTATTTTTCTCTTTGTATCAGATGTTACATCTATGGATCTTGGAGTTGAATATGTGATATTTGTTCTTTGCTTCGGTGATTTTTTCTTGCCGCCGTTTGTGATTGTTGTTGCTTTCTTTGTAGTTGGAGATCTAGTGATTGTTGTTGCCATTCTTGAAACCCGGTGATTTTAAGGCCGATGTTCTGTCGTTGAAGAGGATGTAATTAGATCCGAACAGATTGGGTCGATGAAGTAAAATATGATGTGAAATTGAGATTGAGAGAACCAATTGATTTCCTTTAGACGAGGAAACCCATCTTCTCTGATTGATTTCCTACCACGAACAAGTGAGAAACAACAAACCCAAACCAGCAATCGATCTGAACAAGACTATAGAAAGGAGATAGGACTAGATAATCTAAAAGTAACAGAAAAGATGAAATTTAAGCTAAAAATAGAAGAAAAAGCAAAGGATTGAGAAAGATTAAGCATCTCCTGCTCAGATCTGCTCCAAAAGGAACCGTCTGAAAGGGAGGAGATGAATTCAAGCGTATTAGGGTTCGTTGAGTTTTTGGGTTTTTTTTCTTCTCTCAGAGAGAGGAAAGAGAAAGAGAGAGCCGTTTGAACCTTTCGTCTTCAAATCAGTAACCAAAGCACTTCTTCCTTTACCATTTTTATGCGAGTGAGAAAGATAGAAACACGAGAGTTTTTGTTTTCATTCCTCCTTCTTTAGTTTATTTATTTGCCGTGCTTTTTAGCTATGAGTAGCTAAACTTCTAATTGATTAGGGATGATTTCAAATTCTGAAGAATGAAACATTATTTTCTTTAATCGCGTTTATTTTAAGTTTTATTTATCTTTATTATTTTTATTGCCTAAGAATATTGAGAGGTTATTTAAAATGATCAATTAAATTAACCAATCAATATTTCTTCTACTAGTTTAGGGTTGTGTGATACGTGTAATTGTCACACCAACTCTTTACACAAGTAGTAAATCGCAAGAGCTGACAGAGGGATTTTGTTAAGCAATTATGTGTAAAGATAACACTAGTAAGGGGAGCCAGAGCCTATGCGTCTCGATGCTAGGATCAACTTTGATTCCAGAGTGTAAAGCATTCGACTAATTTACACCTTGAGAGCTTATTCTTGGTGGGTTAGTTGGATAGAATCTGGTAGTCGAGCGCTTACGTATCCGGGCAACGGTAGGAATCCGGGGATAGCAAGTTTCAATGATTGAAATGAGAGTTTAGAACAAGTAACCATGTTTGGATATAAACATAGTGTTTTTTCACATTTACAGAAAAGTCCAAAACAGGAACCTAAAGTATGCGTACCGGACGCGTCTCGCGATTGTTGGAAATTCGGGTAAGTACGCGTACTGTCGCATATCTTGGCGGATGTTTACGTTCGTGAATTTCTCTTTGGGTTTGGAAGTAAAACAAACTCAATCCGAGTCACTTAAGTATGCTTACACGTTTGCATACCTAAGCATGTTACTTTCTAAAATCGGTTTGTTCATGAAGTAAAACATTTATATAATAAGGAATGAAATCTTTACAACCCGTGGTTATAATGTTCATGAATTGATTCGAGTGAATCAAAATCGATTTTGCTTCTATTGTGTCTTGTATACTACTATGAGATCTAAGCAATTGAACAACTCTCTAAGTAGTTTCATTTGAGTCATTTGAACTAGTTATGGTGAAGATGAATAAGGTTAATATGAAAGTGCTCATATGTGTAACCATTGGTTCACTATTTTTGAACCGACTAGGTGTACAAGTTTAGGTACGGTTACTCAAACCTAAATGAAGGTACATTTCATTTGTGTATAACAAGCTAAGTTCGATCTAACGTTTGAAAGATATTAGCTTGAGTCTAATCAGGTTTTCATATAACGGTGAATATTGAATGCTTTGTTACCAAGGTAACTTAGATTGAAAACCCCGATTTGAAATCTATATAAAGGGAGAACTCTACCACTTGGGGAACCTAATCCCCACACCTCCATGTGATACTAGTTGCATAATCTAGAGTGGAGTCTCCTATAACCTTAGGTTTTTCATGAAACCCTGTAGTTTAACGACTTGAAGACTTCATTGGGATTGTGAAGCCAAACCCAACTATTTTCTTTGTAATTGCGTGATCTGATCTTGCTATTTTCTATCGTGATTGAGTACAATCGTAAGATTGGCTTGAGATTATATCTTCGATAGGCAATATAGAAAAGTAGTCACAAACATCTTCGTCTCATCGTTTGTGATTCCATAATAACTTGTTTCGTTAATCGATTAAGATTATTGTGAGGTGATTGATAATACTAGGCTGTTCTTAGTAAATATAAGTCCCGGTTATCAATTGGTTCTTGTTCACCTTGATTTATCAAAAGCGGAACAAAAACTCGTAGGTATATATATGGGAGACGGATTTACTATCCAATAGACTTATGTGTGTGATATAGATTTTTTTATCAAGTCTTCGACTTTGGGTCGTAGCAAATCTTAGTTGTGGGTGAGATCGAGCTAAGGGAATCAAGTCGTAGTATCTGCTTTGGGATCGAGAGACGTAAGGAACGCGATGGCTGTACCTTGAATCGAAGTATGAGATTGATTAGGTTCAACTACATTCCGGTCCGGTTAACTTGTAGTACGCTAGTGTGCCTTGGTTTAATACGGTGTGGTGTTCAAATCTGAACTAGGTCCCAGGGGTTTTCTGCATTTTCGGTTTCCTCGTTAACAAAAATTCTGGTTTCTGTGTTATTTATTTTCCACATTATATTTTTTTTATATAATTAAAATATCACAAGTTGTGCGTTGAATCGATCAATTGGTAAATCCAACCTTTGGTGGTTGATTGAAATTAATTGATCCTTGAACATTGGTCTTTGAGTACCGTTCAAGTTATTTCTCTTGTATTCAATCGAAACTTGCAAATTCCTATTTGTTTGATTGCGGATTGAATCGAGAAATTAAGATATAACTCTTTGATATACTTTTTATTAAGATTGAGTTTGACCTGTCTAGTTGATTCTCTTGAAAGTATATTGGAGTTAGTCCATCTGTTGCTAAGCGAAATATTGGGTGAGGTTGTTTGGACCCCAGCTTTTTCAATTGGTATCGAAGCGAGCAAACACGTTAAGACCTCATAAGTCTGTGTTTGTATCGATCTGAATATTGACATCGCTATCTCTATAAACGCACCACCAGATCCAGGGATTTTTGAATTCTCTTCCATGACTGATTTAATAAAATCTGTAGAAGAAATTATATCTAAACCTCCATCGGGTTTAAAATCCCTTGAAAAGAAACTTGAAAGCTTATCTCGTGATGTTGAGTTATACCTCCAGAAAGAACAAGATTCTCTTGATAAGCTAAATCAATTTATGATGAATAATATTCATGTTGAGGTTGATATTGATGAATTAATCAGCAAGACCAATGCTCCTCCTCCGTGTAATCCAATTGGTTGTAGCAAACTAAATAAATTACAAGAAGAGTTTATGTCTAATTCATATGAATGCATCACCTCTAAGCATGAATCAATTCATTAGTCAAACCCCGATACATCTTCTCAAGATAATGGTATTTCCCTCTTTTTGTGAGAAATTCGGATGTCTATTTTTATCAAAAGAGTTTCCTGTGCAATACTAAACATTATCTGCGAGAGATATGGGTTATAAGTCAGAAAGGAAGAAATCGGGAACACAAATTATCTTGTGCTCTTTTTATGTTCTTTGAAAAACTTGTAAAACAGTCCTTGGGTTTCTTTAAATAATTTTGTAAGATGTAAGAGTAGTTGGAAAGAAACTCTTTCTTGGTGCTATGGTGTGCAAGACATTGTTCACCTCAACACAACTTGATTGTGTTGGAAGTGCGTCCTCACCAAGAAATTCCCTGCTATGTATACGGTTAGGGAAGCACAAGAATTGGGGCACACAGATTATGTTCGGTAAGGCTGTACAATTCGAAATTGGATTCTTCTAAAAAGGTATGTCTATAAACTTGAACAAGATTTTTGTTTTTATTTGCTTAGAGTAACTTATAATGATCCATGTACCTTGCTTATCGTTCATTTCTACCTAACTTGATATGTGTTTTAAGGTTGTTAAATGTTTAGGTTTGAGAATAGTAGTTCGGGATGTTTGGACTTCATGGTACACATACCAGGTATGCATTGATCGGTTGTCAATCCGTCAAAAATAATTTCACTTTCTTAATCACTAAATTTGAATGAAGTACAAAGTAAGGAAGAGTTCGTATCCACAAGGAGGCAATTGTTGTTATGCGATTTTCGATTTTAAGGTAACCAAGGGGATGTTTGTTGTTTAAGCGAAATACTAAAGTAAAAATAAAATAGAGCAAAGCAAATAGTTGGAATAATCAATAAGGAGAAGATATTGGTCACGGGATAGTATCATTCACAAACATGTATTTTCATCAATGATTAGAATTGGTATTTTAATCTCTTTTTTTTTACTAATAGTCCTAGGATACCTTGATTGCAAGTATATCTAGTTAATTCCCTGTTTTCATCACAACCACATTAAAAGATGCATATGTGAATTCTTCCTAGAAAGCAACCTAAAGTGTAAAAGCACAATTAGATTTAACTCCCTAAAAGCAATAAGTTCTATGGAATAAGACTAATCAATGCAAACGAATGTGTAAAAGCACTAAACGTTTTAACAAAAGTTATGATTCACTTGTGACTAGTAGGATATATCACTACAAGCACTACCCACAATTATGCTACTTAGAATCGGGGATAAACAACTTTTTAAGTATTGAAAACCCTAATATAGCTCTAGAGATGAATGTAAATCGGATTGATTCGGACTCAACCAAACAAACTATCAAATCATATAACACTATTAATTGTGAATCACAAACAATAAAATATTGAGACAAAACTAATTCATTGAATCATATAACATATTGAGAAATCAACTTTATCCCTTAACCAATAATATGTGTTTAGCTACTCATAGCTATGGAGTTCATCATAATAATATTAATTGAAAGAAGAAGATGAACAAAAGCAAACCTAGAAGCGTAAACAAAAGCGGCTCTCCAAAGTTCCAAGAAAAATATGTATGATATCCCAAAAGTTGTAGAAGTCTTTCCTTTGAATAGCTCCCTTGTTTCCAAAATTAGGTCTAATCTTCAAAGGTCCAAAAGAAAGAAGTCCACCAAGCCCATGTGTGAGAAAAACCCATATGAAAATATGTCCCAAAAGAGGTCGCCGGAAATATGGTATTATGGCCGGAAATTGGCCGGAAGGGTCGGTGGAAAGTATCTCAGGTGACCGGCAAAGTCCACCCGGTCACCAGTCAACGAGTTAACGGGTCAGCGAGTCAACGATCTAACTCGGTCGGGTTAACTCGGTCAAGCACCAAGTCAGAGTATTAGTCAGTCACTGACTCAGCTGATTGAGCTGATTAATCTTGGCTCAGGCCATTGCACAGGCCTGCAATGTGCTGCACTATCATTGTGCTTCACCACCTCAGCAACAGCCAGGATGGCCCTGCATTGCTTCTTACAATCCAACAGCCTAACTCACTGCTAAATTGCTCCATCACCATCTCTTTAGCTCCACAGTCCATTACTCCAATCAACACAGCTGCAAGACCCAAATCCTTCCTTTGCTTTCTATGCTTCACTGCTTATCCAGCCATGATGGCTATACCTCCTTCACAACTGCAGCTACAAAAACACTTTGAACTGCAAGCCTAAACATTCATCTAAGCCAATCCCATTACCAGGTCTACCCCCATGAACATCATCACCATCTTAGACCCATCTGTAACTCCAATGCCATTCCGTTCATGGTTGCGCCAACAATGACCAGCTGCAACTCCTTCCATTATTGTCCCAACCTGCCACCTGAACCTCAAGTCAAACCATTCCTCAATCACTGCAACAACAGCTGCAACTCCTTCCATTATTGTCCCAGCTGCACAGCACAACCTCAAGTCAAACCATTCCTCAATCACTGCAACAACAGCTGCAATTTATCCTTCATGGCAACACACAACACCATTCCTAGTTCTGGCACCACCTATTAAACCACATGTAACACCACAGTTCCACTTAGTCACAACCCATATCTTCATAGCCACAACCACCCTGTTCCATTCAACCCATCTCCATTTCATTCCCCTGAGCAGCACCACTACAAGCCACAAGCACCCGGCCAATTCTCCTACAAGGTTATAAACTTAGCACTCGACTCATAATCGTTCGAGTCATTCACAACATATCTCTGTGCAAAACTACACCGCCATAACACATTCCAGACACATCCTTGACCGCAACTCTCTTAGTATATCTACACTGAATCCAATAAAGACCCATTTCAGTACTTAGATTATATTATGCTTGGCCAAGTGCTAGCAACATTCCCTGTACCATAGTTAGCCAACTGCAACTGTGATACTCATCATTCAATAGCCACAGCTCCATAATGATCTTCCTCGCATAAACAGCTTAATTCCCTAGTTTGTAACTTGAGAACAACAGCTCCAAATCTGCCATGAACCATTGCAATCCTTACACCAAATGACTACAACCTACACAAGCTCACATAACCTCGGGCCGGCTCAATATTTCGGCCTTTTCATTTCGACGCCGAGACCAGTTTAATCCTGCACATAGTTAAGCTTCAACTCCACCTGCAATAGCTTTGTAGCCATCTCCAGATCCATTTCCATTCTTTCATCACCTCCCTTCCAAGCATAAGCAAACCCTAACATACATCTAGGAATTTCTGTAGCCTCTCAATCCCATGTCAATCACCAGAGCCATCACTGCCTCATCCATCTCACAGCCATTGAACCTGTATCTCTTCTTCATCAAATTTCCCATCAGAGATTCATTCTTGAGTTCATCTCAGATCTCAGCTTCATTGGCAGAAACCACCACAATCACCACAGAAACCCGAGTTCCTAGATCAGAAGCAAACCCATGGAACAATTTTTCAATCATTCACCACCAGAACCCTGATTTGATGTAATCTCATTCTTCTATTTCATCTCAAAACCCCATTTCTTCGAATCCATGTTCTTCACAGCAACACCCACAACTAATTCCAACTGAGTTTCATCAGATTATCTACACAATCACCACCACCAACTCTTGCTTCTTCTGTATCTCCACCTCCATCTCTGTCACTAACTCGAACCATCAATACCAGATTTAATTTCTCAAACTCTCTTTTACAGCAGAAAATTCTCCATCTCCCTCATGGCCTCAGATCCATCTTGGTAAAAACAGCTCCAACTGTATTTGCTTAACCATCACTGTCAAACCCTCAACAAATTCTTTGCATCAATCTGCCACTGCTCGAACTCAAAATCCATCCTTATCTCTATGACTCTCAAACACACAGCAGCTACCAAGAAGAATGAGAGAAAAATGATTCTCTCTGAGTAGTAAAGCGTGTAGGAAAAGAAGTTGCTATCAGCACCCAGTTGCTGATAAGGGCAATCCGTAAATATTAAG
>JAJJWW010001827.1:0-67148 GCA_023531295.1 Papaver armeniacum | reverse complement strand
AACATTATATTCAAGAACTCCTGTATCCACTAAAGTTACTACCTATTTCCCATTCTTCCATTGTTTTTGTTAATTTTCCTTCTTCTTTCTTGCGGCACTTATACGTAATCACTAGTGGGGATGTGTGATTTAAATTTTCTCTCGACATCTCAGTTCTTTGAGAATATAATTCTCTGTTTTCCCATTCTTTCAAGGGGTAGCACCTTCTCTGTTGTTATAATTTTCTTTCCCTCAAAATCTCTTTTATGTATTCTCCCTTTGATACTTTCATGAAATTCATTAACCATTGATTTTGAAATCATATTACATTCAATTCTTCGTTACCCTCTCTGATTCTAATTTTCTTCGATTTATCCATCATACTCTTGATTTTTACCGTTTTAGTGACAATATCCAATCTCTTATCTTCAATCACTCCTGTTCTAGCGCCGTTATGTAGTTGCGGGAAATCTACGCACACCCCTACGCTAGAATATACACAATTAGAGTCGTTTTAAGATGAATGATTATGATTCCTATTGATTGAATACTTGAATGCTTTACGATATGAAATAGAAATGGGTTATAAATTCTGATTACTGCAGAAGCTTTTCTTTCCTAATGACTTGCTTAACAATTGAAAAGAACTCTCCTACAGCAGTTACTCGACCCCTTTATAGGGTAGTACACGGTGGATGCCGACTAAAGCTGTCCTTTATTTCGAGGAATGACTTGCGAAATATCAGCAAGTGTACATGTATTAAATCTCGCGACATTCCTAAATTTATTGAGTCTTCACATCTTTCTCATGTTGTTTGTACAGTCGATTCGTTCGTCATTTATATCATTCTTGCGCGCCCTCGCTGATGTTGTTTGTTGATTGATCTCGCGAGGAATTAATGTCGCGATATTACGATCCTACACGCAACACTCGAGCAAATAGCGGTCAAGAAGGGTGGAACATGTAGGAAACCCATCCCTACAGTAGGGAAGGCGTCGGGGAACTCAAGCAGAGGCTTAAATCGGACAGCCGCACTCTGCCATGTAGCTAGGATAAAATCACGGGGATGTTAGAGCGATGGTTGACAAATAAGGAAGTCCAATTACCTCCAGTAAAGGTGGACCAAGCATGGTTGATCAGAGCGACGCTCGGTACTATCACTATCATCGAAGGATACAACACCCGACAATCGAATGTTACAACCTCCGATGGATATTTTATACAAAGCATGCGGCATGAGAAATTGAGTTGGAATGACCAAGGAAATAATGGGCCGGATCAACTCTATGTAATGATACTCTACGTACGACCCACGAATGGAGATACATGAAGGCCATGGGAGGATGCGAGGAAGCATTAGAGCGCGGGGAAGAAATCCCGGCGTTTGAAAACACTAATAGTGTAGCAATAGGTTTCGCATAACAATAATAGCCCGACGGTTTCGAATCACTAGGGTTTCGCGAAAACCAGATCAATGAGGCGTCAAAAGCAATATAGCAGCCATTGCAGCTGGAAAACCTTATGACCTTATGCCCCAAGGAAGTGATCGTATTCACGAGACGAAGATATACATCTACATGGAGGCATCTTAGACCTCTTTATCTCACAATTTACATCAGCGAGGCAACCACTCAAAAGGTCATTCGTCGATCGCAGCGCATCTCTGAATCTAATCTCTACGCAGACTCTTGAAATTCTGGGGGTGGAGCGATTAGCTATACGAATGCGAACAACGGTGGTAAAAGGATTCAGAGGCCGCGCGAAGACAACTATTGGGATTGTTAACTTGGTAATGAAAGTCGTACCTATCCGAGCGCTCACTCACTTTTACGTCGTGGAAGACGATACCACATTTCACGTACTCCTAGGGCGAGGATGGTTACGTAACCATAAGGTCGTAGCTTTGACATACCACTAGTATGCCAAGACCAACATAAGAGGTAGGAAATACATAATTCCCGCAACAAGCAACCCGTTCGACCCGGAAGAAGCGTACATGGCGGACGTAGTTTTCTACGATACCGCAAGGAAATTAGACGAGATACCAGAGATACAACCTATCTCGCTGCCCAAATGGGAAGACGAAAACAACGAAATATGTATTCATCCCTTCTAGGATGGTACTCCCAACAGAAAAGAAGCAGAATCAAGGAGAGAAACCTAGGTTCCAGCACTTCTCAAAACCAGACGGAGGACATGTGTACCGCTTATAGCAATCAGCCGAGGGAGCTCCCATTGATGAACATAACTGCGCTAGGTCATCGATTGATGAAGAAGTGGAAACTCCCTCAAGAGGTGTCGACCCAGTGTATGAAGTGAATTACCTTACGGGGAACTAAATTATGACATTTATCGAGACCAACACGCGAAGGAAAGAAAACCATATCAAAAGAAACGGACGCTCAGAAGATCTCACCATGGACGGAATGGAATAAATCCCAATAACGAAACTCCAAGAAGAAAAGTGCCCCATCAAGATCGGTCAGAATTTAAGCGAAGAAAAGGCAACCTCGATCGGACTACTCAGAGAATATAAAGATGTTTTCTCGTTCGGCTACGATGAGATGTCCGGGCTCGAGCAATCTCGTTGCCCGCGACCTTAGTGTTTCGGTCGGAGTTCGGGCCCGGTAAAATAGAGGAAGGGCGACAGCTCTCGTAATTAAATAGGAGGTGGAACGATTATTGGAAGCTAAATTCATCAAGCCTATACAGCACCCGACTTGTCTAGTTAATATCGTGCATGTGACGAAAAATAATGAAAAATCGGGTGTTGTATAGACTCTAAGACCTCAACAGGGAGTTGCTCACAAAGCAGTTCTCACATGCTCAACATCGACATGAAGGTGGACGTATCGGGGGTAACAAAAGGTTCTTTTTCATGGATTGCTTGCGCGTGGTATAGTTAGATAAGAATGACAACACTAGACGCGATGAGGGCCAGCGCCCTAACGGAAATTTTTACTATGTTGTGATGTTGTTTGGCCTAAAAACGCAGGCGCCACCTACCAACGCGCTATGACATCGATCTTTCATGATTTGTTTCACTAAATGGTAGTGTATATGGATGACATAGTGGTGAAATCGCGGACCTCGGAAGATCACATAACACACCTGAGAAACGTTTTTGAACGATGTCGCAAGTTCAAGCTCAAAATGATGAATCCCCTCAAATGCGCTTTCGGAGTAGCGTCTAGGAATTTTTGTTTCGTGGTAACCAACGAAGGGATTCAAGTGGACCCAGACAAACTCGAAGCCATCACAACTATGGCACCGCTAACAAAGGCGTTCATCGATAGGATATCCAACATAAGGCGTTTTATATATACCTGGACTCTCCTAGCTATTCTCCGCGTTCTTACCTATGCTAAGGAAAGATGCCATGTTCACATGGGGGGAAGCACAATGCTCAGCATTCAGAAGGTTAGTGTTTGGTAAGTCCATGAGTCTTTGGGCCACTAATAAAAGGAGTTCCTCTACACACTCATGCACGGCATCCACAGACTTGGCGATATGATCGTGTTAGCGCTGAGGACATGGGAAATGACAACTTAACTAGATTAAGTATCGGCGGGATCTTTAGAGCTGTTGTTAGATCTAAACACATCTTGTGATAATTCATTGTTGACGGACCTCAGTTGCTGTGCGTGATTGATCACAAGAGATTCAAGTAGTGTTTCTGCGGGTTTGAAGATAAAGAAGATTTGAAGACGAATAAGATTTCTTATAAGTTTCGTATCTTGTGGATTTAGTGCACAAACCTTGATGGGCGGGATCAACCCGAGAATCGATTTATCTTTGATAAATGCGATTGATTAGTTGCGTGAGACAGCCACTTTATATATGTTACGTTTGAGATGTATATTGATTGAGTGTGAATCTATACTTGACTATTTTGGTAGTTAAAGTTAGATTGATCTAACTTAGACAAAGGAGTTTATTAGATTAAATGAAAGAGCCTTTGTCAACTGACTCATCTATATCTTGTAGCAAGATTGATTAGAGTGGTTACCAAATAGATTCTTCCTTTGTTGTTTGGAATACGATCAGGAATGACTTTCTATTCACGTGTGTGACTCTAGAAGTCGAAGGTGCGGGGATACCCGATGGAACTAAGTATGCAGGGTAGTCGCTTGGTCTCGACTATCGAAGTTGGTTTAGATTTTGTATATCGTCTTAATTAAAGAGGTATTTAAAAGCTGGACTGGGTCTGGGGTTTTTATGCATTGCGGTTTCCTTGTTAACAAAATATTGTTGTGCCATTTACTTTACTTTTCATGATTATATATAATCGTTTTATTATAATTAAAGTAAATTGCACTTGTACGTTAATTCCAAATCACCGATATTAATCCTATAGTAAATCTGTTTTGGACCAGTACGCGTTATCAAGTGAATATCAAGTTATCGTATTGTCTCGACTTTGTCCATAGACGATCATACTTGGTATCATACTTATAGGTTGAAATAAAAAGATTGTGGTGTATTTGGGTATCCTCGTCTTTCGGGCTCTAATCTTGCAGCCACGTCATGTAGATATTTTATCTACAATAAGTAAGGAGAAATCCATTTATTACCACACTTTAAAGCCTAAACATTCTCCACATTGAAGTTATGAAGATATGTCTTGTACTTAGAAGGATAGAGCCATTTAAACTTGTTTTCATATATATATAGTCTTATGCGTTGAAACCGCTGCTCGGTCCGACTCACAAGTTTTGTTATCTCTAAGCTTGTTGTCAATGTTAGATGCACAAAACTATATCTTGATTTCTAGTATATTAAATTCAAGTCTTGGACTATAGATTGAGAGTATGGTAGTTAAGTATCGAGACATCCTTGAATAACCCTTAAATATTGAAAGCCGATGATCAAACAAAGACATTTTAAGAACTTCATCTACAAAGAGGTATGCTGAAGACTAGACCATCCTATTTTCTAATAACATTTACCATTTTATCTTTAAGAGACTATTTACGTGTAATTTTATTAAATTTTTATATTAAAAAGAAGAAATTTTGAGTCAAGCTTATCTTGATAAATCTCTCGAAATATAATCCAAGCAATGGATATTCATATATCCTTAACGAGTCTTGGTTAAGAATAATTTATTATTCATGAACTATTTTTGTTTCAAGTTGAACATTTGGAAATTCCCGACAAATGATAATCATTAACTATGGTGATTGGGAACGTTATAAATTTTTAAAGAGATTTTGAAATGCTTGAAATTACAGACATAGGTAGATACGCATACCCGATACGTGTACCCTAGTGATGTGAGGTTCCAGAAACAAAGTAGGTGCAGCACCCGGTTTAGCGCCCCTAAAGTTCGAGTTCATTAATTGGGGGGGGTATCCATACCCAGTAAGCGTACCCTAAGGTCTTGAGTTCGTGAATGACTAAGGGTACTGTTTATGGGTGAAAACTATTTCTGCCAGTTTTGGTAATTTGGGGTGTGTGGATGAGAAATGAGTTTAAACCTTAACAAATGCATTTCATGGTGAGTGCTTGTAGATTCGAGAGATCAATGCGTGCAAGTCAGGCCTAAACCAGAAATGGCTAGTTCCGAGACTTGTTTCGGTCACAAAGTGAAGGAGATGGGGTTGATCTTAGGGAGGAAGGCGAAGAAGGTGTTGAGAATGTGAAGGTGTTGGCTATGAATGACTTGTATCGAGAAAGTTGAGGCTGGATTGCGGGCGTAAGCTATCGATTCGGTGTTTGAATACGATTGTATCAGCACTTGCTCTGTTGTACGCGGACTTGTCTTGTTTTTCTCATGTTTTTGGAAAATAGGGAGGAGAACCTAGTTATACAGAGTCTTTTAGCCTAACCTTCGTATCTCGGTGGGAAGTGGAGAAAGTGGAGTGATGGAGTAGTGGAGTCGTGTGTTAGTGTCACACGACCGGTCTTGCCCACTTATCCCGTCATCACTAACCAGTCCATGACTTCACGACACATTCTTGTGATGGCGCATTGCTTGTGCCTGCGTTGTAAACCCGCGAGACCAATACCGGTATGTATCCCCCGGTTGTGACATGATTGATGTCTCGAGTGTGTGGATGCGTGGAACCTACAGAAAGTAGCATGTAATATTAAATTGAATAAGCTACGTTATTCGGGAGGTCGATACTTGTGAAGTATCGTGTATATTTTATGCGATGCTTGCATCATGGTGTGGTAAAGTGACGGGTGGTGATCACCAAGACGCCTTCTTGACAATTAACTCTGACCGGGGTTGTATAGCTAAGCGGTAGAAGTTGGACGGACGAGATGATCTTTGAGACACTCATCTGCGGCTAGATTGATGAAATTAGGGTTTTTAGAGGAGGTGTGGAGGCATCCCTCTTGGCTGATGGAATCAGCTTGAGTATGATTTTGGCGAGTAGATCGTACCCATGCGTGTGAACGGCATGACGGTGTAGGCGCACATACCCCCGTTACCTCACGAAGTATGATCGGAGCCCTTTCGATTCGTCCAGGTGAAGTTGAGTGGTCGAGATGTTGTGACAGAAAACTAGTGCGCAGGCTTGCTTGCATCGTACCATCTTCGGGCGCGCGTTCAGAGAGACAACCAATTCTTGGTCGGTGCGCGTCCCGATCTGGAGTGCGGTTGGTGATGTTCACGCCTATACGGCTGTCCCATGAAATCTTGATCTAAGCCATTAGATAGTGGTCGGTGAAGTTGAGTGGTCGAGATCGGTCTGCGATTTAGGAAGTGTGACCACGCTAGTTTTTGGACGGCGCGTTTTGGGATAGCCAGGCATGATATGCCTTGGCCGTCGGGTGAGTATAGGCAGACCCACGGTGGTCATGCTGATGTCAGGACTTGTAATCTAATCTCGAACCTTTCGTTCGTGCATAGAGAAAATGGACTCGTGATGTTTAAACCCTAATTTTGAGTTTCACGGCCGTGCGTCATGCTCTGACCGGGCGCACGGGTGGGATGACCAACCGTGGTTAGTCATGCGATGATGGTATGTCATCTGAGCCCACAGTGATTGTGTTGTGCAGTACAAGGCGCTTTGAATCTGTCTCGCACTCCGTATACGAAGATGGATGGTTGAGGCTTTTGCGACATGTAATGTCGCATGAGCCACGATTTAGGGTTTTCCGTCCACATCTTGCTTTCTGGTTTGGATGTTTTGGAAAGCTATGCCAATCTTTTGGGGGCCAGGCCATGCGGGGTCAGCGTTGGTTACGGCGATGAATATTCATTACCTTTAGAGGTTATGGAATTGATGCAGGCCATCGATCATCTTTGGTGAAGTTGGATCGAGCGAGATCATATCCCGGTGATATGGACGGTCGAGGATCTTTCGGTCGGGCTAGTATAACACGAGGTTCTCGATAAGGCTAGTATAACCCCACCAGGAGTTGCGGCACATCACGGGTATTTCGTACATGCTTTCATTATAATGCTTGGAGGTTCGTGTTGCTCTGCTTGGGGAAGCGACACTCGAGTCATCATCTTAGCCCGGCGATAATGATACGAAATCTCGGGCTGCTCGCGTTAATTATAATCTTTAAATTCACGGGTATATATGGGATTGTTCTTACATGCTCCAACTTTGGATGAATTTCGTGTATTTAATTCTGAGAATGGGATTGTTGCCACATGCTCCATTAAAAGGTGAATTAGTAAAGTGAAGAAGTATTCAACACTTATTAATGGCTTTATCTTTTTCTGAAGATGTTAGCGCATAATTTTACAGTTTTTACAATTTTTAACCTTAAATGAAAATCCACCATCAACGGTCACATATACCCGGTTAGGCGTATCCCACTGGAGCTGAGTTCACAGTTGTCCCTTTCTGCCACATACCTACCCAGTATCGAACTAAGAAGATGCTCATAAACTGTTAGAGCATATCTCGTTTGAACTCACCAAGCGTTGGTATGTCAACTTTGGTTGTCATATTTTAGTGACTCAAACTTATCTAAAGTCGCTTGATTGCATACTAAAGTCAACTTCGTTTAGGTTAGACTAGAAAGTCTAAGAATATTAAGACATACAAGTATTACTCGAAGACCTGTAGAAATTAAGTGAAGAATTAAATGAATGGTAATTAAAGCATATAAAACCAAAAACCTTAATTAAAAAGATTCTCAATTTATTTGACACGGATCTCCTTGAGTACTAAGGAATATCTTTGAACAATAAATGATAAGAAATTCATGCGTTTTCAAAGTATGTTGACATCTTCTCATTGTAAATCCTATTCATAGTTACATGGATTTACATTCCTGGAATCGGTTATACACTTCAAACAAGTTTAGGGTGGTTCACTTTTTGTATTCCAAGATTACTATGTGATTGATCAAATATCAAAGCACATACATGGGTTGATCAGTTACCCAATCACTAGGATCAGTTATACCTCAATA
Source organism: Papaver armeniacum (assembly GCA_023531295.1). Taxonomy (NCBI): domain Eukaryota; kingdom Viridiplantae; phylum Streptophyta; class Magnoliopsida; order Ranunculales; family Papaveraceae; genus Papaver; species Papaver armeniacum. The sequence continues at coordinate 58,783 of JAJJWW010001827.1, read as the reverse complement.
TGGAAATACTTGTGATCGGTCACACAAGTTACCATGACCCGGTTATATCGATTACGGATCGATTCATCGATTACGGTAGGTTACCATATACTCATGGTATTGCTTGTGATCGGTCACACGATTACGAATCGGTTACACGTTACTAGGATCGGATTTACACAATTACCAGGACTGTTACACCAATTACAAGGATCGATTACACAACGTGCACGTGATCGGTCATACCAATTACTAGGATCGGTCACACCAATTACAAATATCGATCATACCATCTGTGGTGATTACTTAGGATCGGTTATACCAATTAATAAAAACTAGTCATACCAAATCATAAGTCGAGGGCATTGTGATTAGTTATACCAAGATACATAACAAAGTTATGATCGATTCTACCATCTAACACATATTGGTAATCCAAAGATTTGCAATGAATAAGCGAGTACCAATAAACTGCGATTTCCCTTCGATTAATAAAATAAGTTCATGAATGTACTTCCTTTAAATAGATCGCAAAAACATTGTTTCCTAGGATGAAATCTTCGGCATAACACATTCACATAATTATAACGTATATACGAATTATGATGTAGATCTCCCGATTCAAAGTAAATGTTATACTAATTAGTCTAATTCCCTAATCTTATGATCATACAAATATGACCATGTCACATCACTAGAGTATGCGTACGATTATGTCAATTATCTCTGACTTCGATTATGTTTTCAATATAGCACGACTTGAAGATCGTTAGGAATAAAGCTGTTTAAGTCAATATTACTAACCTCGATAGGAAGGATGATGTTGTTGTTGTAGATGCTTCTTCTTCACATTCTTCGAGGTCTTCGTAGTAATACTTGTATGTCTCAACATTCCTAGACTTTCTGGTCCAAGCTAAGCAGAAGTTGAATCTAGTATATAATCAAGCGACTTTAAATGAGTTTTGAGTCACTAAAATATGACAACCAAACTTGACATACCAACGCTTGGTAAGTTCAAGCCGAGCTATGCTCTAACACTTGGTACCCTCTTTTTATTGTATTTGCGGGTTCAAGATGCGGCTGTTGAAAGTCATTTGTGATTATTATTGATTCATAGCATATTTACAATTTTGCAAGCAAATTAAGGAATCTCACCTCAAATATTTCAAGTTTTGCATATATAGGACTCTCCCATACATATTCATATGTTTCGAAACATGCATAGACGGTGTGTCCATGCCATTATGGCAAGGGTTATACCTAGTTATGAATAATGAAGATCCATAATGATTTCACGTTGAAACTAGCATATACATAAATGGAAGTTTTCATGTCGGGGGTTTGCGAAAGGAATCTTCCCACTACATATTTCGGATGCGGATGAATGTTCATAGTTTGAAATACGTATAAACGGTGTGGTCATGCCATTATCGCGGGGTTATCTATAATTAAGAATAATAGAAGATCCGAGAATGATTTCACGTTAAAACTAGCATATACATAGATGAGTCTTTCATCACAGGGTTTCTTTGAAAGTGTAAGAAAATAGTTTTCTACAATATAACTATTATTTTTCTTTTAGTTAGTTGTTTTAATCCTAATCGTTTATCTTTGAAGAAAATAATATTTTTAAATCTTCAAAGTGAAATAATCTTGTTTGTCTTGCTCTTAATTTACCCATTTACCGAGATGTAACCAAAAAGATGAAACCCATCCAAATGCTAGAGTGTCGGGATTAGGTTTCCCAGATGCTAGAGTTCTCCCTTATATAGTCTTTTAGATCAGGGTTATTTACAATCAAAGCTAAGATATCTTAGTAACAATCCAATTGATATTCACCGATTAGATGAACTCATGATTTAAGATTCAAGCTAAGTCTGCTTAGAAACTAAGTAATCAATCTCCACGTAAGATGGTATTAGCTTGATACACATAAATGAAATATACCTATATTTAAATATGTATGAAGGTACCCGAGCATGTATACCTTGTTGGCTCAATAATAGTTAACCGAAGTTAGTCACATGAACACTTATAACTTAGCCACATTCATGTAACACTGCTAGATCAAATATGATGATAAATCAATCATGATAGATAATCAAATGAATCTAAATGTGTTTCAAGAGGGTTGTTCAAATGTTCACTATCTCATAGAAATATATGTTAGAGCACTGCACGGTCGAACTTGCATGCGTTGCTATCTCAAGCATGTTTGTCAATGTTAGTGATCAATACTATAAGTCTTGATTTCTAGCTTATTTATAGATGTCTCGGACTAGGACATAGATTGTGTAGTTGAGCTTAGACTTCACGGCGTTCATCATTTGAAGACGAAGAACTACGAAGGGGAGCTTATGGAACTTCATCGACAAAAGGTATGTGGAGACTGAAACTCATATATCACCTGGAAAGTCTATTTCTACTCTATATCCTATATTGAGACATAAGTTGTATTACGATATAGTATTCTATATACACATTTGAGATTTCGAGTTGAGTTTATCTCGCTTACATATTTCTCGAAATATGTGTTGGCAAGCTTTCGCTTCGACCAAATTCATCTTATAACATGTGAAAATTGCTGAGTAACATCTTACATGGTTGTGTGATACAATCATTTGGTGTTGTCATGGAATGTTTCGTTATGATTATTTGAATAACTTGAAAATTTCTTTGATGCTAATATTATGTGAAAAATGACTATTGTCATCCTCTAAGAAAGTTTCAATGATTGAAATAAGAGTTTAGAACACTTAACCATTATTGGATATGTCATGTTGTGCACTCTTGCACATATGTAATCCATGTCCGGGAAACATAGTATGCGCACCGTTGCGTCTGGTGGTATGAGAAATCCCGGAACCTAAGTATGCATACCCTTTTGCGTATTGGCGTACGGGTTCATGTCCGAGAATTTCTGCTGGGATTGAAAGTTCGCGTACCCGTTTGCGTACTGGCGAAACCCAATCTTAATCTGGGTATTTCAAGTATGCGTACCCGTTTGCGTACTTGAAGGTTAAAGTTCTAAAATCGGTTATGAACATGAACATAAACATTTATATAATAAGGAATGCAATCTTTTGCAAACCGTGGCTATAATGTTCATGATTGATTCGAGTGAATCAAACCGATTTTGCTTCAATTGTGTTCTTGTATAATTCTATAAGAATATAGCAATTGAACAACTCTTGAACTAGTTTCATTTGAGTCATTTGAACTAGTTATGGTTAAGATGAATAAGGTTTATATGAGAGTAATCATATGGCTAACCTCGGTTAGCTATTTGTGAACAAACATGGTGTGCACGTTTAGGTACGGTTACATAAACCTAAATGAGGGTAAATTTCATTTGTGTGTAACAAGCTAAGTTCGATCTAACGGTTGAAAGACATTATCTTGGTTGAATCGTGGTTTTCATATAACGGTGAATATTAAATGCTTTGTTACCAAGGTAACTTGGATTGCAAACCCTGATTTGAAAACTATATAAAGGAGAACTCTAGCAATTGGGAAAACTAATCCCCACACCTCCTGTGTGTTACTAGTTGCATAAACTAGAGTCGATTCTTCTTGAACTTTAGGTTTCTATCGAGACCATGTAGATTAACGACTTGAAAGACTTCATTGGGATTGTGAAGCCAGACCCAACTATTTTCATTGTAGTTGCATGTTCCGATCTTGCCCGATTCTATCGTATTGAGTATAATTGAAATAATTGACTCAAGATTAATTTCTCCGATAGGTAAGATAAAAGTAATCACAAACATGTTCGTCTCATCGTTTGTGATTCCACAATATCTTGTTTCCACTATTCGATTAAGATTATTGTGAGGTGATTGATAATACTAGGCTGTTCTTCTTATAAGTCCGGTTTATCAATTGGTTCATGTTCACCTTGATTTATCGAAGACTAACAAAAACTCTTGGGTATTTCTGTGGGAGACGGATTTATTCAATCTATAGAGTTCTCTGTATGAGACAGATTTGTTTATCAAGTCTTCGACTTTGGGTCGTAGCAACTCTTGGTTGTGGGTGATATCAACTAAGGGAATCAAGTGCGTGGTATCCTGCTGGGATCATAGGCGTAAAGGAACGCGAACCCACCTAGAATCGGTGTGAGATTGATTAGGGTTCAACTACATCCGGTCGAAGTTAATTTGTAGTAGGCTAGAGTACCGACGGCTTAATACAAGTGTGTTGTTCAAACTGACTAGGTTCCGAGGATTTTACGCATTTGCGGTTTCTCGTTAAAAACTTACGTGTCTCAGTGTTATTTCTTTTCCGCATTATATTATGTATATAATTGAAATATCACAGGTTGTGCGTTAAGTTAAATCAATTAGAATATTCGACCTTGGGTTGTTGATTTAAATTGATTGACACTTGAATATTGGTCTTTGGTACCGTTCAAGTTGTTTCACATAATAATCAGGCTCGCGATTTTTATATGTTTGATTACATTGTGAAACAAAGATATTAAACTCTTTGATATACTTTACTCTAGATTGAGTCGCATCACCAGTTGATTCTCTAGAAAGTGTATTGGAGTAAGTCCTCTCAGATTGCCAAACGAATTGTTGGGTGTGGTTGTTAGACCCCTCGTAATTTCAATTGGTATCAGAGCAGGCAAACACATTAAATACCTCATAAGTCTGTGTTTGTAGCAATCTGATATGGACAAAAGTGTTATCTCAATAAATGCACCACCAGATCCAGTAATCCCATAATTCTCTTTCATAACTGATTTAATTAAATATGTAGAAGAAATTCTATCTAAACCTCCACCAGGTTTAAAATCCCTTGAAGTTTTTCAGGTTTTGAAAAGAAACTTGAAAGCTTATTTTCTGATGTTGATTTATTTCTCCAGTAAAGATCAAGAATCTCTTGACAAGCTAAATCAAGTTATGATGAATAATATGTATGTTGAGGTTGATATTGATTTGTTAATCGATGAGTGAAATACTCCTCCTTTGTGTAATCCAATTAGTTGTAAAAAACTAAATGAATTACAAGAGGAGTTTAAATCTCGATTATCGAGTACATCACCTCAAAGCATAAATTGATTCATTTATCAATCACCCGATTCTTACGATCAAGATAGTAATAACCGTCTTCTATGAAGAAACTAGGGACGTCTCTTTTTACCAAAAGAGTTTCCACTGCAAAGACTAAAAACGATCTCGGACCCACGTTCGTCAAGTCGTAATTCAAGAAATAAGGATGACAAAATTATTTGGGACTTTTTAAATTTCTTGGTAAACTCTAAAACAGGACTCTTGGGTTCTTTCAATCACTGTCAAATGCAAGAGTTGTTGGAAAGAAACTCTATCTTGGTGTTATGGTATGAGTGTTTATTTGTTCTTGTAAGTTCTTAACAGAATTGCTCATGAGAGCTTTGTTGAGCCTTGCCTCAAACTCTCATCCATATTTTCTCCGGTCAAAATATGTAAAGAATAAACATGCCCTTATCTGCACACATACGGTTCACGCAATTCAGGTCGACCTTTGTTCCGTAACTAACCGACTCCAGTCACTCAATTACTTTTAGTTCTCAGGCTATTAGGTCGGTTGCACATAAAAAGAGAGAAAGAATTCTTGTTCTTTTCACCTTCATCTTCTCTTCGACAGTTCATAAACAAAAGAGAAAAACTTCTGACTCACAAACCCTTTGTCACACCTTCTCTTGTTTCTTAACCAATTTTTTGTTTGGTTTACACCATTGAACTCAGAAGAAGATTTTGCACGTTGGGTCAAGAACCACTTCCGTTCTGCTCATCGTTTTGGAACTCCACCATCAACAACTGTTCACGGACCAAGTAAGTTGTTTATCCTCTCTGTCGTGTCTAATGGCATCTAGGAAAAGGTTAAGTCGTGGTGAAAGTTCGGGTACTCAGCCTAATTCTGCTAGTAGAAGAATTGATAGTGATATTGAGTTTGATGATGATGAAATTGGTTTAGACGTTCTACAACCCTTTTATGATCCAGCCCTTAGAATTAAGTTTTCTAGTTTACTTGCTAGAAACAAATATGTCAAATTTCTTAAAGGGAATTTCGTCACAGAAAGGGTTCATGATCGAACTGTTCAAGAACCTGAGTTTCACCAATTTATGAACCAATACGAATGGGGATATATTAATGATGGTCTTAGGTCGTCTCATCCCCCGAGATGACACCGCGGCTTTATGCTAACTTGCATGCAGCCAACAAAGAAAATTGTTGTTTTAAAACAATGGTTGGTGGAATATCTTTTGAGGTAAATCGTGGAGTGGTCGCTTTTCTATTAAATCTATCACTTAATCGCTCTTTCATCATTCCTCAACATGAGCATCACAAACCAACCAGAGTCAACTGTATGAAATGTTACTAAATAGGAGTGAATATTGGTCTGGGAGCAAGCTGTCTGTTGACAATATTAGCTTTCATTTGAAAGTGTTTAGCAAACTGGCCGTTGCTAATTTAATTCCCAATACGCTTGATAAGAATCTGTGGAGCAGGATCCTTGCTGAGATGGTTTGTTATCTTATCTCTGGAGAAGAGATTGATTTATGTGGCCTGATTATTCAAAAAATGATTCATATGGTTTCACAGAAGAAAAATCTTGGGTTTCCCTGTCTTAACAACAAAATATGTAGTCACTTTAAGATTCCTCCTATTGGTACTTGCATGGGTCGTGCTACTCCATAATCCCAAACAAATATCAACAAAATGAAGAAATCAGTCAACTCTGAAGATAATCTTCTTCATGAAAAAATTGAGTGCTTGCAGGAACAACTGAACTATGTTTCGGGAATTCATCCTGAACTGACTGAACCTGTCTTTGAGATTGCTGAGAAGTTCAATTGCAATCGAGCATAGTTTCTTCACTTTGTCTATCATGTCCCTTGTTAAACTTTTTGGATGTTATTCTAAGGGTTGTAATAACTTTATATTTTAGCTTTGGATATTTATTTTTCAATTAAATTGCTAAAAGTGATGCATCCATGAGAAGTTTAACATATTGTTCAAAAGTTATCTCTATTATGTCGGTATGGAAGTATTGATAAAAGATAGAATGAACTTTTGACAAACAAAAGTTACAACCATTTATGTCATTATGCAAATTTTGATGGAAGAAAGGATGAACATTTGTTTACAAGGATTAAGTCTATTGTATGTCATTGTGCAAATAGTGATGAAAAATAGAATGAATCCTTGTGTATTCTGCAGTATTGGTCGATCTCCGATCCACATTTTTGTGCACATACTGTGTTGCTCCGTAAGTTCTCTTATGTAGAGCATGACCAATTGAATTGATCATTTTTGTGGTTAATTCAATTGAGATTTTTGGATACAAATTTATGTTTTCATGTGATTTGGTTATGTCCAAAAAAATCCTTCTTTTCTTGTAAAAGCAAGGTCGCCTTTGTTGTTCTTTCGGGAATGACATTTTATGGGGGAGAGTTCTTAATTGAACTTGTGCTTAATTGCCAAATCTTTGTGGGGAGTGCGGCTGTAGAATATTATAGGGGTTATCTTGTATCTTTATAAACTCCTTGATGAATGCATTTAGCTTAGGCTTTATGATTGCATTTAAATAAGTTGGTATGTTATTTTCTTTTGGTCATGAAATATCTCTATGAAAATTTCATGAGGATACCACTAGTTTTCGTACCTTTTCCAATTTATATTGACAAAAAGGGGGAGAATTAATGTGTAGTTTCATACTACAAATACATATGGTTTACGGATCATTATGTAAGGGGGAGTGGTTTTCATGTTGAGATGAAGTATTGACTAAGGGGGAGTGATACATATCACCATAGTATTGGTGTCAAAGTTGTGATACAATTGAACTTTGATGTTGTGTAATAATACTATGACACTGTATAACAATGATTGAGAGCATGTGTTTTCTCATTGTTATTGCTACAGATCTTCAACAACTATGATGCTGAGTTGAACACGTTTAGAATCACGGAGTACTTGGAAGTGACGAAGTTTTCGAGTCGTGTTGAAGATGCCAAGAAGATCAAGCATTTGGATGAGAAGCTACAAATTTTTATTTATTTTGTAATCCATATGTATTGATAGTTTTGTCACTAAAATTGACAAAGGGGGATATTGTTAGAGCACTGCTCGGTCGAACTCACATGCGTTGTTATCTAAAGCATGTTTGTCAATGTTAGTGATCAAAACTTAAAGTCTTGATCTCTAGCCTATTTATAGATGTCTCGGACTAGGACATAGATTGTGTAGTTGAGCTTAGACTTCACGACGTTCATCATTTGAAGAAGAAGAACTACTAAGGGGAGCTTGTGGAACTTCATCGTCAAAAGGTATGTGGAGACTGAAACTCATCTATCACTTGGAAAATCGATTTATACTCTATCTCCTATATTGAGACATAAGTAGTATTACGATATAGTATTCTATATACACATTTGAGATTTCGAGATGAGTTTATCTCGCTTACATATTTCTCGAAATATGTGTTGGAAAGAATTCACTTCGACCTAGTTCATCTTATATCATGTGAAAATTGCTAAGTAATATCTTACATGGTTTGTGTGATACAATCATTTGGTGTTGTCATGGAATGCTTCGTTATGATTATTTCAATAACTTGAAAATTGCTTTGATGCTAATAGTATGTGAAAAACGACTATTGTCATCCTCTAAGAAAGTTTCAATGATTGAAATAAGAGTTTAGAACACTTAATTCCATTATTGGATATGTCATGGTGTGCACTCTTGCACATATGTAATCCATGTCCGGGAACCATAGTATGCGCACTCGTTTGCGTACCGGTTGGTTTGAAAAATCCGGGAACCTAAGTATGCGTACACGTTTGCATACTAGCGTACAGGTTCATGTCCGAGAATTTCTGCTGGGATTGAAAGTTCGCGTACCCGTTTGCGTACTGCAGAAACCAAATCTTAGTTCGGGTATTTCAAGTATGCGTACCCGTTTGCATACTTGAAGATTAAAGTTCTAAAATCGTTTATGAACATGAACATAAACATTTATATAATAAGGAATGCAATCTTTGCAAACCGTGGCTATAATGTTCATGATTGATTCGAGTGAATCAAACCGATTTTGCTTCAATTGTGTTCTTATATAATTCTATGAGAATATAGCAATCGAACAACTCTTTAACTAGTTGCATTTGAGTCATGTGAACTAGTTATGGTTAAGATGAATAAGGTTGGTATAAGAGTAATCATATGACTAACCTCGGTTAACTATTTGTGAACCAACATGGTGTACACATTTAGGTATGGTTACATAAACCTAAATGAGGGTACATTTCATTTGTGTGTAACAAGGTAAGTTCGATCTAACAGTTGAAAGATATTAGCTTGGTTGAATCAGGTTTTTCATCTAACGGTGAATATTGAATGCTTTGTTACCAAGGTAACTTGGATTGCAAACCCTGATTTGAAAACTATATAAAGGAGAACTCTAAGAACTGGGAAAACTAATCCCCACACCTCGTGTGTGTTACTAGTTGCATAAACTAGAGTCGATTCCCCTTTAACCTTAGGTTTCTATCGAGACCTTGTAGGTTAACGACTTGAAAGACTTCATTAGGATTGTGAAGCCAGACCCAACTATTTTCATTGTAGTTGCATATTCTGATCTTTCCCGATTCTATCGTATTGAGTACAATTAAAATAATTGACTCGAGATTAATTTCTCCGATAGGTAAGATAAAAGTAATCACAAACATCTTCGTCTCATCGTTTGTGATTCCACAATATCTTGTTTCGCGAGTCGATTAAGATTATTGTGAGGTGATTGATAATAATAGGCTGTTCTTCGGGAATATAAGTCTGGTTTATCAATTGGTTCATGTTCACCTTGATTTATCAAAATATGGAACAAAAAATCTTGGGTATTTCTGTGGGAGACATATTTATTCAATCTATAGAGTTTCTGTGTGAGACAGATTTGTTTATCAAGTTTTCGACTTTGGGTCGTAGAAACTCTTGGTTGTGGGTGATATCAACTAAGGAAATCAAGTGCGTAGTATCCTGCTGGGATCAGAGACGTAAGGAATGCAACTGTACCTTGAATCAGTGTGAGATTGATTAGGGTTCAACTATAGTCCAGTCCGAAGTTAATTGGTAGTAGGCTAGAGTCTGTAGCGGCTTAATACAGTGTGGTTTTCAAACTGGACTAGGTCCCGGGGTTTTTCTGCATTTGTGGTTTCCTCCTTAACAAAACTTCTGGTGTTTGTGTTATTTATTTTCCGCATTACATTTTGTATATAATTGAAATATCACAGGTTGTGCATTAAGTTCAATCAATTAGAATATCCGACCTTGGGTTGTTGATTAAATTGATTGACACTTGAACATTGGTCTTTGGTACCATTCAAGTTGTTTCACATAATAATCAGGCTCGCAGATTTCTATCTGTTTGATTTGTTGATTACATTGTGAAACAGAGATATTAAACTCTTTGATATACTTTACTCTAGATTGAGTCTGACTGTCTAGTTGATTCTGTAGAAAGTGTTTTGGAGTAAGTCCTCTCAGATTGCCAAAAGAATTGTTGGGGCTGGTTGTTAGACCCCCGCATTTTCAATATATATGAACCATTTGAAACATAATCGGTTTGGTTTGTAATTGTACAAAGTACTTATACAATAACCAATTCATGAACATAATTCCACGGTTTGTAAAACAAGTTCACATACCTTATTTCACTAATATTCCAGGGACTTTAGTTCGCAAACGAACCTGAGTTCATGAGTATGTATTTCATACTTAACGATTTTAGAATCTTACCACAATGTTCGCAAATTGAGTACGCGAACCAGATTTCCGGACTCTGGCCTTGTCGTTCCGTTCGCAAACAGAGTACGCGAACAACATTTCCGGACCTTCTCGCAGGTAAATATGTTCGCAAACGTTCTAAACTCTCATTTAATTATTGAAACATTCTTACAAGACAACAATCGTAATCTTACACATATTATAGCTTAGAGTAATTTTCAAGTGATTAATCGATCAATACGAAACTTCCCAAGTTAACTTCAAATGTTTGTCTCACACAAATCATGTAAGATGTTCAAGGTAATTTTCACATGATCATCTTGACTTAATATTTAGTTTCCAATAAATAAATTGTCCACAACTAAACTCGTCAAGTAAATGATGAACGTTATCTACAACAAAAACTCGTCAACACGTATTTCGAGAAATATATAAACGAGATAAACTCTGCTTGAAATTTCAATTGTGTATAATGTAAAAGTCTATATAGCTATACGACTTAGTCTCTTTAGAAGATATAATAGAATTCTAAGAGATAGATCAGTTTAGTCTTCACATACCTTTTGTTGATGAAGTTCCTCCAAGATCTTCAGTAGATCTTCTTCTTTAATTGGTGAACACCGTGAATTCTAAAGCTCACTACACACTTCTATCCTAATCCAAGACATAGCTATAAGTATACTATAAATCAAGTATATGGTTTTGATTAACTAAACTTGACAAACAAGCTTGAGATAGCAACACTTGCGAGTTCGATCGAGAAGTGATCTAACAGAACGTTATAAGAAAAGGAGATTTAAAAACCCCGGACCATATAGCGTTTCCACTGAATTTTATAAGAGTTGGTGGAGTACGATAAAGGTGGATTTCATGAATATGTTGAATGATTTCCACAGATATGGATCAATGGACTGGAGATTGTACTGCTCTTTCATCACTTTAATTCAGAAAGAATATTCGTGTACTCCTATGGATTTCAGGCCTTTGAGTCTAATCAGTAGTGCTTATAAAATTTTATCTAGAGTACTTCCTGAGAGACTCAAAGTGGTAATGCCAAGTCTAATTTCGGATTACCAAGGTGCTTTTATCAAGAATAAACAAATTCTCGATGGCGTTCTCATTGCTAATGAGTGTGTTGACAACATACTTAAATCCAAAGTTCCAGGGTCATTTGTAAGATAGTGTTGAGGGTGAAAATGGTTTCTGCCGATTTTGGTAATTTCGGGTGTGTGGGTGAGAAACGAATTTATACCCTAAACAATGTACTGCACGGGAGTACTTTAGATTCGAGAGATCAATCTGTACAAATCCGGCATAAACCAAGAAATGGCCGTTCCAGACTTGCTTTGGTCACAAAGAGGAGGAGAATGGGTTGGTTTTGGGGAGGGAAGCGAAGAAAGTGTTGAGACCAGTTGATTCTGGAAGAGTAGTGGTTTCACGACTTGTATCAAAAAATGGGAAGCTAACAGATGGGAGAGCTTAGCCAAACGTTTTTTTTCTGAGTGTTGTCTGATCCTTGACCGAACTTCTTCTTCTTTGTGGAAATAGGTAAGACCTATTTATACAAGTCGGAGTGAAACGTACTCTGGTCTCATTAAGGAATGGAATAATGGGTTAGTAAATGGGAGGAGGTGGTAACCGTTAACGCATGGAATTGATGTTCCATAAAAGAAAAGCGTTTCACCATTACTTCCCTATTTACTTAACCGCTTCATTTTTATTACACTTTCTTATTACGGGCGTAGTGTACGCCGCACGCTGTAAACCGCCAAACCAAAACCCAAAGAAGATCCCCCAGTTTGTGGTTTGATGTCTCGAACGTTTTCGTGAAAACATGTAACATGGTTGTTTCCTGGCAAGTCGACCTTGGGAGACTTGCTAGCTTGGCGACCTTCGACGTTCGAGATTTTGTATCTTAAGCGGAAAGGTAGCCGTTGATCGTTGCACGCCCGGTTTTTGATAGTCATGTAGGGAAGGCCATCATGATGGCACTTTGCAAAGTTGGCGAGCCATTGGCATGGCATGCCTTGGTGTGGTTTGGCGTGGCCAAACTAGACTTTGGGTCAAAGGTTACCATGCGTTGTCCGGTAACCTTGGGACGGCTAGGATTTGCTCCTGAAATGAAGGGAGACCGTTTATTGTCGCACGCCTTCGTTTTAGTAGCCGCATAGGGAAGGCTAGCATGGTGGCGCGTCTAGGTTGGCATGCCGTGGGCACTGGGCATGGCATGCCTTGGCGCGGTTTGGGCATGGCCAAACTAGGGTTTTGGGTCAAAGGTTACCATGCGTTGTCTGGTAACCTTGGACGGCTAGGATTTGCTCCTGAGATTGAAGGGCGACCATTGATGGCCGCACGCCTTCGTTTTAGAAACCCTAATTAGCGCCATTTACTAGAATCGCTGTAGAATTCTCTTACGGAGTTCGATTTTGACGGTCCTCCCCTCAAATAGACCGGAAAAGAATTTCCAATCTCCTTACGCGAGAATATTTAGGTTTTGAACTCGTTCGAGAGGTGAAAACAGCCCAACAGTAAAACTCATAAAGAATTCATGAGGGATGTTGCGGGCCCGAGGAGGCATAATTTAGGCGCGGCCAAAGGGTTTTGGCATTGGGAAAAGGGAAAAAAACGGTTCAGTCCAAAACCCCACTAAATAGAATAGTTTAGTCCAGACCTAGTTGACTAGGTACAGTTTAATCCAAAAATTGTGTAAAGACGCTGCTGACCTCCACACGTGTTTCATAAAGCACACGTGCAGCGAGTGGAAACTGTTTTGTAACGGACAAATTCAATGTGGACGTGACACGTCAGCAATTTTAAAAAATATAAAAAAATAATTAAAAACAATTTATCTTTTAAACTGCTCGTCCAAATTTTACAAACTTTATATATTTTGATAGCATTTTCCGAGAGCTACAAAAAGAGTACCCATATGACTATATAATTTTCATTTTTAAAATTTTTTAATTTACATTTGTGTGTACATTTATGTACACCGATGCAAAGATCCAAAAAAAAATCCAAAATCCATGATAGCCAGACTGCCACCGTAGTACGCACAGACTGAGAAAAATATCAGCCATGCCAAGCTCCAGTTGGATAACATCCATAATAGTCGGACTGCATCGAGGACAAAACAATGAACATAAGAAATCGCAACTTGAAAAGAAAGTGATTATCCTTTCACCAACATCCACATAATAAAACAAAGCAAAAAAAATGATCAAATAAAAGTTAGTTTATGGTCAGAGACACAATCCATGTGGGCATTACTACACAAACTTAGTATGCTTTCGAAATATCCGAGTACAATGATTCATTGCACTTTACTGAAAAGGAGATTACTAACATGCATAACAGATCAATCATACTCATACCTGCATCTACTTTTTCATGAGAAGTATATTGGTGCATCAATGTATTCATCCATGTGAAACATTCCTAAAACCAATCCTTCATAGCCACAAACAAACCTACTTTTTCATTGAAAATACACTGGCGCACCAATGTGTACACCCCTGCAAAACATGCATAAATTGATCATTCATATTCACACTGGGGCACACTTTTTCATGGGAATTATACAGGTGCAGCAATGTGTACATCCCTGCAAAACATGTAGAAAAAACGATCATTCATAACCACACACAAACCTACTTTTACATGGGAATAACAGAGGTGCACCAAAACGTACACTGCTTCAAAACATGCATAAAAATGATCATTCACAACCACACAAAAACCTATTTTTTCATGGGAATTACTTCCTATAGGTGCACCAATATGTACACCGTTGTAAAACAAGGGAATCCTACTTTTTCATAAGATTTACACAGTGCACCAATATGTACACCCCCCGTAAAACATGCCAACACCAATCATTCATATTAACAATCAACAAGTGTACAACTATATACACATTAACTATCTACATGTGTATAATTATGTACACATTAAGAATCAATGTGTTATTTCATTAAACGAAGGTTTACTTATCAAATTGAACTAAGAAAGCCTAAAGCACACAATCATGTTATCAGTTAGGACCAATATTAAGGTAGGAATCATCAAGGGAACCAAAGTTTACAACTAGAACAAATACCTTGCACCGTGTTGCATCATCTTGGGCTGCAAGCATAGCAACATTAGTTGGGGACTCATTTTGTACAATTATATACACGCCTACAAAATGATCCGGTCTTTCCATGTCTCCCTGAGTTAACATCACAAATCATATTAGAGAGGTAAACAGAAAATAATAATTAAATCTAAAATAAAAGATTCTTTTATAATAAAAAGCATGTTTACAACTATGTACACATTAACAATTAACATGTGTACGATTATGTACACATTTGTGCCGGTTTGTACCCATAGTTATTTACCCAAATATAGTGGTTTTTTCTACGTGCAAAGCAACTTGTAGACATAGTCCAAGTGTATAAAAATCTTATTTTTGATTAGTGCACCAAAAAGTACACGTGCATAAAATAATCTTCTTTAAACAGGTACACTAAAAATTATAAGAAAACAAAAATAAACAAATAGTGCATAAATAAAGAATAACCAAAGAACACATAATGTCGGAGCACAAAAAAATCATACATAACATAAATTGCATGAATCGGATTGGCAATGTTATGCTTAAGTCTCATACTGCACATAGTTTCCACTTCTCTTGGAATATTATGTACACATCAATAAGTGTACAATTATGTACACATTAAGAATCAACTGTCTAATTTGTGGAACTCACGATCCCGCAGTAAAAGAAGATGAACACACTAGATATTAACCATCAAGAGTTATACAAGATAAGATTCAAAAAAAAAAAAACTAAACATATATGCATTAACCCTAAGAATACCATTCAGAAGTAAAACTAGTACATGGACAAGAACAACAAAAAAGCTATGCATGAAAAGATGCATGGTAAAACATGAGAGCATATATTTCATCCAAGATTTCAAATTACCACTTGTTGATGGTGGTTTTTAAACAAGGGGTAAAATCGTAAAACCCCATGACCAAGTGTTACCCGCAACACATTAACTAAGAGCATTTAACTCAGGTGTAAACAATTAATAGGGGTATTTTTCCAAAATACCAGATTAGGGTTTTCAACACGTAACCCTAATTCCAAAACCAAGCCGCATATCACGCACCATGGCAACAATGCCAAACCAAGCCGCACCTGCGCGCACCATGGCAACAATGCCAAACCAAAGCCGCACCCTCGCGCACCATGGCAACAATGCCAAACCAAGCTGCACCTGCGCACCATGGCAACAATGCCAAACCAAGCGCATCTCACGCACCATGGCAACAATGCCAAACCCAAGCCGCATGCTGCGCACCATGGAAACAATGCCACACCAAAAGCCGCACCATGCGCACCATGGCAACAATGCCAAACCAAGCCGCACCCTGCGCACCATGGCAACAATGCCAAACCAAGCCGCACCCTGCGCACCATGGCAACAATGCCAAACCAAGCCGCATACTGCGCACCATGGCAACAATGCCAAACCAAGCCGCACCCTGCGCACCATGGCAACAATGCCAAACCAAGCCGCACCCTGCGCACCATGGCAACAATGCCAAACCAAGCCGCATACTGCGCACCATGGCAACAATGCCAAACCAAGCCGCATGCTATGCACCATGGCAACAATGCCAAACCAAAAGCCGCACCCTGCGCACCATGGCAACAATGCCAAACCAAGCCGCATCCTGCGCACCATGGCAACAAGGCCATATTTCCAAAGCAGCTATGCCTTTGGCCCACGCCAAATATAGCGCCCTAGGCTTGCAAGACTTGCAACTAGGTCAACATGGCCGTACGTGCCATTGGCACATGCCAACACATATCGCAGGCAATATTTCCAAGCCGCTATGCCTTTGGCCCACGCCAAATATAGCGCCCTAGGCTTGCAAGACTTGCAACTAGGTCAACATGGCGTACGTGCCATTGGCACATGCCAACACGTATCGCAGCCATATTTCCAAGCCGCTATGCCTTTGGCCCACGCCAAATATAGCGCCCTAGGCTTGCAAGACTTGCAACTAGGTCAACATGGCCGTACGTGCCATTGGCACATGCCAACACGTATCACAAGCCATATTTATAAGCCGCTATGCCTTTGGCCCACGCAAAATATAACGCCCTAGGCTTGCAAGACTTGCAACTAGGTCAACATGGCCGTACGTGCCATTGGCACATGCCAACACGTATCGCGAGCCATATTTCCAAGCCGCTATGCCTTTGGACCACGCCAAATATAGCGCCCTAGGCTTGCAAGACTTGCAACTAGGTCAACATGGCCGTACGTGCCATTGGCACATGCCAACACGTATCGCAGGCCATATTTCCAAGCCGCTATGCCTTTGGCCCACGCCAAATATAGCGCCCTAGGCTTGCAAGACTTGCAACTAGGTCAACATGGCCGTACATGTCATTGGCACATGCTAAACACACACGCTTGTATCCTAACTTGCAAATCGTGCAACCTACCAACAAGGCATTCCGCACATGCCATTGGCACATGCCAAACACACACGCTGGTAACCTAACTTGCAAACCGTGCAACCTACCACCAAGGCATTCCGCACATGCCGTTGGCACATGCCACACACGCCACTAGCAGCTCTGGCATTACCACTTACGCTCAAGGTGCAACTCGCAACGAAGGCATTCCGCACATGCCATTGGCACATGCCACATGCGTCCCTAGCAGCACCACTTGCACGCAAGATGCAACCAACACTCGAGACATCAACACAAACTCACATTAAGAAAGCGTGAAAAGGAATAAAGCGGTCAAATAAAAGAGGAAATAATGGTGAAAACGTTTTCACCCATTAACACCATACGGTTACCACCTCCTCCCATTATTTCACCCTTTACTCTCTTCCTTCATGAGGTCAGGGTACGTTTCAAATCTCGACTTGTATAAATATGTCTTACCTATTTCCACCAGACAACAAGTCTCGGTCAGGAGAAAAAATACTACACTCTCAGAAAGGCAACTTTGCAAGCTCTCCCAAAAGCTTTCATCTCTTGCAAGCTTCCTAAGCTTTCACTTTCTGATACAAGTCGAGATACTACTCTCCTAAACACCTTTCTTTGCTTCCTCCCCAAATCAACCCTTCTCCTCCACTTTGTGACCGAAGCAAGTCCGGAACGGCCATTTCTTGGTTTAGGCCGGACTTGTACAGCATTGATCTCTCGAATCTACAAAGTGCTCACGTGCGTAACATTTGTTTAGGGTTTGAACCGGTTTCTCACTCACTCATCGAACTTACCAAAATCGGCGAAACGATTTTTACCCATAAACAATTGGCGACCACGAGCGGGAGGATTGGTCTATCGGCTCAATGTCGATTTGTCGATTTCGTTCTTCGACACGGATATCAAGATGGTGGGGAAAGCGACTCAATCCGACTCAATTGCCGCGTTCAACCCTAAGTTATCGGTTGAAAAACTACACTTGAAAACGGGGACTCGTTAAAGATGCTACCAAAGAATTGGGGACTTGTGACTCGGTCAGGCTCAATTGCCCAGACAACCGGTTATCGATTGTTTAAAAAACTACACCCCGGCTGGAGACTCGTTGAATACGCTACCAAAATTGGGGACTAATCGGCGATGCTACCAAAGCAAGGCCACCTTTACACGGAGAGGGGGCGTGTTCACAAAACCTATGAAGTGAGTAAATTTAGACTGCACAAGATATACGATCTATTTTTAGGTCCTTAGTAAAACCGTCATACTTCACGAGTCTTGTGCCTATTGCTAGCACACACTTTCATAAAAGCAATATTCCTTTCCCAAAACATAATCGAGTCATATTATCAAAACCATTCATCCCGAAATAATCCAATACCCTAAAAAGCTACCAAATTGTCTATCAAAGGTCAAGTTTTGAACCAGACATCCAATATGTCTTTTAAAAAAAAAAACCTAAATGAAAGTTTAACGGAGAAACGTTCAAGGAAAATCATCCAACAGAAGTCTGCTCTTTTTGGAGAAAGTCAACTTCGGATCTTCAAGAGCCGCTCTCTTCATAGTCAACATCTTGGAAAGCTTTTCGAGTTCCATCTCCTGTCGTGCAATCTCCTCGGCAGAAAGGCTTTCGATTGCTTCACCTTTCAACTTTTGGATCTCGGGAAGGCCTTCGACAAACCACAGAGTGTTGAACTCCTTTTCTACGCACACGTCGCGATGGTGCTCCCAGTCGGCAATAACGTCTTCAGAAACGGTGTGACCAGTTACCTCACGCATGTCCTCAATGGAAGATAAAGCCTCTTCCACATGCTTAACCAAGCGCAAATCGACTAGTGACTTTCTTGGTTGTAGCCATATGTCCGTGCTTCTCCCGGATTCCGGTGTACAACGCCTCATGCTTAGTCGGCACGCCCGAAGCCGCCAACCAAAGACATGACCTGGATAAGGAACCAAGTACGGGGATCAAAATGGCGCAGCACTTGGCCTCACTACTCGCAGAGGGTCTTCTTCCATGTCTATGACAAAGAACCATCGAGAAATCATCCGCCGTTTGAACCGCATCCGTGCACGGCAATTGGCTAACGCCCGTCTCCAAGTCACGCGGCGGTGGTCACAAAGGCAAGTTTTCATGCGGATCTACCCCGGAATCATCCTCCGAACAGGATTCCTCCTGCGAACTTGAGTCGATATTTCCCAAAAGAGGAAACAAAAGAAGAAAGAAAAGAAGTGCGAAAACTCACCGAACCACTTCAAAACAACTAACCGATTGCAGTCTTTGCCGATGAATCACTCTCACTTGTTGAACCCTCTTCTCTCTCGACTCATCATCGCTATGGGAAGGCTCAATCTGCTGGAGTTCTTTGAAGAAATTGACGTCTCCCGGCAACGTGCAAGAGCGACAAAAGCATTAACACTCCCAAGCCCTGAAGGAAACAAGACACATATTCTCGGTAGAAACTCACGTGTTTTGAGACAAACCAACGAAGAGGCGACACATACCTGGTTATTGGAAGAACTGAAAGACATAAGAGCCGTGGGAGGATCTTGCGAAACCGTCCGGAACCCGCCAGTACGATTCTTTGTTCTCCGTTCCTTGGCCTGGGGGCTTTCCGAATTGCTAGGCAACTTTCGCTTGGATCTCTCAACATCGGATACTCCTTCGAACTGATGGGAAGGTTTGCAACGAACGTTTTCCACCACGTTATTCACAAAATCTCGGATCATAGTAAACTCGTCACACCAAAACTCATTATAGCCGAAGGTCTTCGAAGTTACTCTTCCCATTTGAAAGAAGGAAAGACGGATACCCGGCTTAAGGGCACTGGCGTCAAGGGCGATACGCAATGAATCCTTAGGGATCACCGGCCGGTAGACAAGAGGCACCCCTTGATCGAAACCCATGTGACGAGCGGCACGGTCAATATTGTAAGCGGCTATCCGGAAAGACCCCACGAAGAAAGACGACATATAACCGGCAAGCGGCTTTGAATGAACGGGTTTTCACCAACGCTCAAATCGTCATCGAAGACAAAGACATGAGCGGAGCGAAGCAAAGTGTCAATTTGAGTCACCGACTTATGGACCGGCCCCCATGGACGAAAATTGATTTCATGCAACTTATCAAGAAAACTAACCAAGCTCACGCCAACTCTTGGGCGCTGTTCACCCATCGAAGAATTCGGGAGCCACCCCAACTCACGAGAAGCGAAGGCAAC
This sequence comes from Papaver armeniacum, assembly GCA_023531295.1. Classification (NCBI taxonomy): domain Eukaryota; kingdom Viridiplantae; phylum Streptophyta; class Magnoliopsida; order Ranunculales; family Papaveraceae; genus Papaver; species Papaver armeniacum. The sequence continues at coordinate 38,317 of JAJJWW010001827.1, read as the reverse complement.
GGTTTCGGAGCATACTTCTCAAAGTGCTCCCATAGCCAAACTTGCGAGAAAAGCAACGTGCACATATGAATCCACTTTCATGAAACCATTCGAAACTCGCATGTTCGCAACTAGGTGATCCGGATGCACATACGAGGGAACCAAGGAACAAACTTTGCCAATGGGAAGAACTTCACCCTTTGCCAACTTCACAAAGAATCGCTAACAACTCTCTGGTCTTATTCCTTTCTTGCCGGCGAGTCATCAAAAATGTCTCTCGGACAACCAGAGAGCCAAAATGTCTGCGACATGAAGATCAATGCTTTTCTGCTCGTGCTCCAACTCGTCCGAAACCATTGAGATATCCACCAACCGTAAGGGCACCTTTCATCCTCTTTCGGGAAGAGTCCTTCGACTCATGCAATGGAGTCTTTCCGAGCGAAATCCCCCAACTTAGCGGCAAGGTCATCCAGCATCTTCACCTCACTTTCAGATAATTGGATTCTAAGATTCCCAGTTACCTGGAAGATTGACAAAGAGAGCCACACTCTCCAAGGAGAAAGTTATCTCGCCCATCTACATATGATTGTATGGGTGTCCTAACACCATCCGGAGATGAAAGCAACCAAGCACAGGATATCCTTCCTAATCTGGAGATTTATCAAGTCTTGACAAAGATCAATGACCTCGCGCTCGAGTCAAGTTGGTATTTATATCCTCCTTGCTCACCATGAACTCAACCCATCTATCAAAAGAACGCAATGGGCTTTGACACATCCTGAAGTCAATGTTGGAAGAAAAATATACCCCTTTATGAAGACAGAACCGAATGGTGCTCTCGCGGGAGAACCGAACGTGTCTTCCTTTCATCCTCACCACCGGTTAGCAAAATTGGCACGAAACACAGGTGATTCTTCCGAGCGGGGGCGAGGGCTCTAGTGAAGAATTCATCATCCGTGTTCGGTTTGGAATTATGAGCATCCCTCGACGAAGTGAAATGTGGTTCGAGGTAACATCTTATCGAATTCCTTCATAACAATTCGGTAATAAGATATCTCTGCACAAAACAAACGGAGAAAGACGAAGTTATCTCCCGACACATAATCGTACCCAAAAAAAAAAAAAAAAAAAAAAAAAAGAAAGGGGAAGGAGGACGTATTCTATTCGGGTTCAAGACTATATACACAGTATTTTATTCGGGTTCAAGACTATATACACAAAGTATTTTATTTGGGTTCGAGACTATATACGCGGCATTCTATACGGGTACAAGTGTGTCTACTGATATCCTTCTTCGGGTTCAAAAATATATATGGAGCATTTTTCTATTGGTTCAAAAAGCTCATACGTGGTACTTCTTTCAAGAAGCAAAAATCATATATACAATATTTTCCTGCTGGTTCAAGTCATATGAAGCGTATACACGGTATTCTTCTTCGAGATCCATACAGAGTTCTCTACGGGTTCGAATTACACATGCAGTGTTTCGTACGGGCTCAAATACGCCTACAGTATCGTTCTTGGGGTTCGTAATTATATACGGAGCATCCTCTACGGGTTCAAAATACACACGCGAGTATTTTCTTCAGGGTTCAAATATTTCTTTCAGGACCGAAAATTCATATATGCAATATTTCCTACGGGTTCAAACGATATATGCAGTATTCCCTTGGTTGCATACATACAATATTTTCTACAAGAGGCACGCCAAGGAATCATATGCAAGGATTGTGGAAGCGCCTACTCTTAAGGTTTACACCTACGGGAAAAGGAAAAAAAAAAAAGAGAGAGAGAGAAAAGTACTCGAAGACATACCTGGAAGCTGGTTTCTCTTTGACCGCTAGTATGAAAAGAGGAAAGAATAAAGCGCAGGATGGGGAGAAAGGGGCTTTATATATATATATATACATATATAGGCGTGAAAGACTTTGAAATAGGGAAGGATTTCCCTTTCACAAAAATCACGCGTGTAAGAAACGGGCCCACAAAGGGTGCGACTTCCCAATGCCGCCCAAGTCACGCCTGCGAGCACGGTTTCCAAGTTGCACCGGCCCCACCAATTGCGCCGACCTCCCAATGGCCGCACAAGTCACGCCTACAAGCACGCACGGTTTACACCTTGCGCTGGTCCAACCAAACCAAAGACACGCAATTTCCCAAGTCACGCTCGCAAGCACGCACAGACTTCCACATTGCGCCGGTCTCACCCGGTTAGCACACTCGGTTTCCCAACTCACGCCAACTTCCCAACGTCGCCCAAGCCGCACCGGCCCCACCAATTGTGCCGGCCTCCCAATTTGTGCAAAACTCCAAGAGGCAAGGATTCCAAATCCTATTTATAAAAGGTCGACAAGCCCCTCAATTCTCTTTACGGTTTCTTTGTTGATAGTTCTGTCACCATCTTATGCTTACCTCGCAACAAAGCCCATGTTCCGAGCTAAGCAAGGGACTTAATGTTGATGGTGGTTTTTAAACAAGGGGTAAAATCGTAAAACCCCATGACCTAGTGTTACCCGCAACACATTAACTAAGAGCATTTAACTCAGGTGTAAACAATTAATAGGGGTATTTTTTTCAAAATACCGGTTAGGTTTTCAACCACGTAACCCTAATTCCAAAACCAAGCCGCATATCACAGCACCATGGCAACAATGCAAAACCAAGACGCACCCTGCGCACCATGGAAACAATGCCAAACCAAGCCGCACCCTGCGCACCATGGCAACAATGCCAAACCAAGCCGCACCTACAGCGCACCATGGCAACAATGCCAAACCAAGCCGCATATCAAGGCAGCACCATGGCAACAATGCCAAACCAAGCGCATATCTTTGCGCACCATGGCAACAATGCCAAACCAAAAGCCGCACTGCTGCGCACCATGGCAACAATGCCAAACCAAGCCGCACCACCGCGCACCATGGAAACAATGCCAAACCAAGCCGCATATCACGCACCATGGCAACAATGCCAAACCAAGCCGCATATTGCGCACCATGGCAACAATGCCAAACCAAGCCGCACCACCGCGCACCATGACAACAATGCCAAACCAAGCTCGCACCCTCGCGCACCATGGCAACAATGCCAAACCAAACCGCATATCAGGCACCATGGCAACAATGCCAAACCAAGCCGCATGTCGCACCATGGCAACAATGCCAAACCAAAAGCCGCACCTGCGCACCATGGCAACAAGGCCATATTTCCAAAGCCGCTATGCCTTTGGCCCACGCCAAATATAGCGCCCTAGGCTTGCAAGACTTGCAACTAGGTCAACATGGTCAGACGTGCCATTGGCACATGCCAACACGTATCGCAGCCATATTTCCAAGTATGCCTTTGGACCACGCCAAATATAGCGCCCTAGGCTTGCAAGACTTGCAACTAGGTCAACATGGCCGTACGTGCCATTGGCACATGCCAACACGTATCGCAGCCATATTTCCAAGCCGCTATGCCTTTGGCCCACGCCAAATATAGCGCCTAGGCTTGCAAGACTTGCAACCAGGTCAACATGGCCGCACGTGCCATTGGCACATGCCAACACGTATCGCATGCCATATTTCCGAGCCGTTATGCCTTTGGCCCACGCCAAATATAGCGCCCTAGGCTTGCAAGACTTGCAACTAGGTCAACATGGTCGTACGTGCCATTGGCACATGCCAACACGTATCGCATGCCATATTTCCAAGCCGGCTATGCCTTTGGCCCACGCCAAATATAGCGCCCTAGGCTTGCAAGACTTGCAACTAGGTCAACATGGCCGTACGTGCCATTGGCACATGCCAACACGTATCGCAGCCATATTTCCAAGCCGCTATGCCTTTGGCCCACGCCAAATATAGCGCCCTAGGCTTGCAAGACTTGCAACTAGGTCAATATTGCCGTACGTGCCATTGGCACATGCAAACACGTATCGCAGGCCATATTTCCAAGCCGCTATGCCTTTGGCCCACGCCAAATATAGCGCCCTAGGCTTGCAAGACTTGCAACTAGGTGAACATGGCCGTACGTGCCATTGGCACATGCCAACACGTATCGCAGCCATATTTCCAAGCCGCTATGCCTTTGGCCCACGCCAAATATAGCGCCCTAGGCTTGCAAGACTTGCAACTAGGTCAACATGGCCGTACGTGCCATTGGGCACATGCCAACACGTATCGCAGCCATATTTCCAAGCCAGCTATGCCTTTGGCCCACGCCAAATATAGCGCCCTAGGCTTGCAAGACTTGCAACTAGGTCAACATGGCCGTATCGTGCCATTGGCACATGCCAACACGTATCGCAGCCATATTTCCAAGCCGCTATGCCTTTGGCCCACGCCAAATATAGCGCCTAGGGCTTGCAAGACTTGCAACTAGGTCAACATGGCCGTACGTGCCATTGGCACATGCCAACACGTATCGCAGCCATATTTCCAAGCCGCTATGCCTTTGGCCCACGCCAAATATAGCGCCCTAGGCTTGCAAGACTTGCAACTAGGTCAACATGGCGGTACATGTCATTGGCACATGCCAAACACACACGCTGGTAGCCTAACTTGCAAACCGTGCAACCTACCAACAAGGCATTCCGCACATGCCAAACACACACGCTGATGAGTGCCAAATATTGCATAATTATACACCTTTTTATTGGCACTTTACTCATCTTTTGTGCTCATAAATCGGATATTATCCCGCATTCTCGTGTTTTCTTTGTTTTCAAGAATAAATATTTGTATTAATTAATTTTGTGTTTTTAGATAATAAATAAAGCTCGGAGAATCCGAGCGGCCAAAAGAGCGAAGAATTGGAGACGAGCATCTATGGAGCAGAAGCGAAAGCCTGCGCGCTTAATGCGGCTGCAACCCAACAAGTAGCAACCCAACTTACAAGACATGGGCTTGAGTTAGCCGTGACCCGATCCGAGTCCGTCTCATCCAGCCGTTAGATTCGATCTACCCCTAGATCCGACGCTCGCTCCAACCATTCCATCAAAGATCGCCGCTCCCGCTCAACACCGAAGATGTCTATATCCCGAGCCGTTCGTATCTCGCTTATCTTCATCCTACGCTCGCTAGGCCGGTCTCATCTTTTCCCGATGTTCATGCCTCACAAAAAACTACCTACCCTATACCTCTCGAGCCATACCCATTCTCTTCTCCATCTTCTCTTTCTTCACCTCACCCCGACACGGAGCGGAGCTCGCAAAACCCATTCCACCACCATCTCCTCCCCGACAGAGCCGCCCGCCACCACCCTATTTCATGTTCCTCCATCACCAACCACTCCATCAGTGCAATTACTTTCACCTCCTCTCTAGTGTTAGTTACCTCTCTCTTAGCTTCTCTCATAACCTAGAGGCTAATTTAGAGATAACTAAAACTAGGGTTCCAAAAATGACAACCACGCATGGAGTTGCGGAGCGAATTGACAAGAGGGAAGGCGAATCGAGTATGGGTTGAATTATTTTTCAATTAATTTCAATTTTTAAAGAATTAGGGTTTGTTGTTTTGGGGGAATCAATTGCATGTATAAATAGAACCAAAGGGGTTGATAGAAAGCATGCCCGGACTAGCCAAAGCTTAACTTAGGTTTTATTTTGTGTTTTAATTGTTTTGTATCATGTTTTAGTTCAAATTGCTAGGGTTCAGATGAAACCCATAATCTGTTGCTAATGTTGGTTTATATTTTGTTAATTGTTCTTGGTTGTGCTTTAATGCTTAGGATACATTTAATCTTAACACCTCAGTATATTACTTTCACGATGTATGTCATGCATCCACCGTAGTCGACTATTTCCATGTTGTGTGTGTTGCAATTCATACCTCATTGCCCGTGATTGATCCTCGGACTAGTTGTGCCCCTGAGAAGACAGCTAGTACTTGGGAGAGATACTCTAATTAAGATTAAATATCCATCTTAGGGTAAGTTTGATCATCTAAGTAGTGGAAACTGATTTGTGATTAGTTGTACTATGATAAGACAGCTAATACTAGGAATTAGTTAATCACTTTAGTTGATAGTAAGCCACCCATTGAGACCCTGGATGAATGGTAGAATTGCCATTGCAAGGGACAAGAACTTTAGCAAACATTGAACTGACTTAGCTGAGATTAGGAGGTGGATTCGACACCCTAGTCCTCTCTATCTTGTTACAATCTTCTTTGCCTTAGCTTAGAGTCACCACAAAACACTCAGTCGTATCGGCAACAAACCAATAATTGTGTTACATTACCATCACCTGAATTCAGTTTAGTAAGCCCTTTGATCAACATAAGAGCACCACAAGTCCTTGTGGGATCGACCCGTACTTGCCGCGTCTCCGATAGACGCCGTGCACTTGCGGATTATAACATGTAGGCTAAATAGAAACACCTTTCGAGGCCTACCAAGTTTTTGGCGCCGCTGCCGGGGACTTGGCGAGTGCCCTGTTGTTCTTTGGATTGTTTTTTTCTGATTGCACCCTGTACATATCCATTTTACATTGTTCTATCAATCCTTGATTAGTATAACTTAGTTAATTTTTGCAAACTACCTCTGTAACTTAAGCCATTGTAGTATAACTTAACTTGTAGAGTAACTTAGAATTGTAGTATTGCATTTGTAACTTAGCATTGTAAGTTTATTTGTCTGCATTTCTCCCCTGTACATTTTCATTTTGTATTCCCTGTATTAGTGTAACTTAGAGGTAATTTTTCTATCACTTGTATCTCCTAGTGCATTCTTGCATAACTTAGCTTAACCTCTACATCTTTGCATCTTTACACATCTGCATCTCATAACTTAGTGCACATCTACATCTCGCATCTTGAGCATCTTGCTCCATTGCTTTACACATCAGTATCTCTCGTGCACATCTGCTTTACACATCTTGCATCTCGTAACAAAGTGGTCGCTTCTCATAATGCAAATCTTTTGCTCCATTGTTTTGAATTGTGTAATTTTTGAGAACCGAGTTTGACATTGCTCCTCGTAGCATAGCCCCGAACTCGAGTGCTTTGCTCGGAGCTTAGCTCTGTCATTGTAGCACAATAGCTAGGTTGTTTATTGTATGACATTGAGGACTGAACTTTGCTTGTTAAGCTAACGGTGCAAGTGGCAAGGTGAGCCAACCTGAAGAGGAGGCGCATAAGTTTGATTGAGCAAACCACGCGACTTGTAAGGTGAGTGGTGCCTTGTGCTAATCTGTGCTTACCTCGTGCTTTGATAAGCCAAGAAATTTGTGTGAGACCTTGTGTTGTGTCTTTGTTAAGCCTTCACCGTACATTGCCTTGAGCTCCCTTGCATACCCCGGCATAACCCCGAGCATGATCCATTAGAGCTGCAACTCGAGCATACCCGTGAGCCACCATTGTGTTGAACCAAGTTTTTACCCCGTGAAAACCAAGTTATTGTGTGGCCCGAGCATTATTGTGTGGCCCGAGCTAGTCCGTGTTACCGTGTGTGCATTTGCCAACCCGTGGAGAGCTTGAGCTCTCTCGGACTTGAGTTGTGAGAGACTTGCCAATCTCTCGCCAATCCCGCACCCGCACATAACTCACTGTGTCAGTGCACACAGCCAATGCAAGAGCTTGCCAAGCTCTGCACAACCGAACCCAAAGACTACATAACCGTGGTCAACATTGTCACCTAAACTGGGTTGTGCAACAGAATCGTGCACACAATCGAACCCTAACCAGTGGCTCGCACAAGCTTTCACCAAACTGAGTTGCCGACCACCAGCCCACTCGAAACCCAACCATTGGGCTCCACATAAGCTGAACCACCCAAGCCCACATAAGCCTCCTAGTCAAGTTAATCAACCCAACCTGGGCTCTACACAAAACTCAGCCCAACTCAATCCACCTCTGGGCTATACTTTTTCAAACACAACTGGGCTGTGCGCACTGTCTTTGGCCGCTCCTGCTAAGCAATTCTTTGGGTCGCTCACAATCAAACTGCCGGGCTCAAGACAAAACTCAGCCCACATCTTGGGCCATTCAATCTGGGCTCTACTTTCTTAAACCCAATTTGGGTCAGGTCTTTGTTTTCACAAATCTTGGGCTTCAAACAACAAATCCCAAACAAAACCAAATCTCACTTGAGCCCACAAAGAACCTGGGCTTCCCACATAAACCAAAGCTCCCAACAAAACCAAATGAATCCCATTGAAACCAAATCCCAATAAACCAAAGCCCACATAAACCAAACTAAATTTTGAGTTCAATTTGAGTACTAAATCATGACAGGATTTTGGTCTGCATCTGGGGATGAAAACAAATCCCTTAGAGAGCTTGCTTACGGGCACGCTTCACAGGATGACCCCCACATACCATAGTGATTTTAGGGAATTTTATGCGCCTTCTCAGGGCCCTGACCTCACATACCCTAATCACTATGAGCACATGCATCATCCACCACAAGTTGAAAATGAACACTTTCCTCATACCCGGTCATCACTTCTAGATCAATTAGAAGCTCAAGTTTCGGCTTTAGAAAGGCAATTTGTCAAATCTAATTCCTCTAGGCAATATGAAATTTATGCATGTACCTTATGTGGTGGCTTAGACCACCTGGCCGAGTCTTGTTATATTTTGCATGATTTTAGGCGCCTAGGGAAAGCCATGATAATCAAATGTACGAATTATCTAGAAGTGACTATGACCATGCACACATGCATCATTCACCACAGTGGGGAGATGAACAATTTTATACTCCCCAACTCCTAGTTTGCAATCAATAATGGAAACACTCATAGAGCAAAATGCTAGGCTTGAAATGAATGCAATGCATGACCATCCATATAGCAACATGTCCGAATTTCCTTCTCTAGTGAACCTCATGCTCAACTATACAATGAATATCCATATGAGGAATGCATACCCACTAGTGAAGACTCTCCTTCAATGGAACAACTCAAGATGATTCTTCAAAGGAACCCGATTGAGTTACAAAATGATAGGATTAAAAATAGTGTTTCTAGTCTTACTCATGCAACTAACATTGAATATGAACCTAATCTAGAGGTAGATGAGTACACTAAAAATACTACAATTTTGAATGGAGAGATGAATTCTTGCTATGATGATGATGATGATGAATATGAAGAGCATGTGTATTTTGAAAATGTAGTAGAATCTTTAGGTTCAGAGACATTAGACGTCTCTTCCAGAACCCTATGAATGATGCTTCTTCTAATATTCATATATGTGATGATGATGTAGAACCTGCAATTGTCCTGTAAAAATGAACATGATTTACCCTCTTTTGACTTTAGGAAAGTGTGTGATGGTACAAATGATTTTAAAAATGAAAACAACCTAGATGTACCTAACCTCTCTCCCCGAGTCACAAATTGAAACTCCTCCACCAAACCTAGGTGTAGTTTGTAACAAAATTGCAAAACCAACTTTTCTAAAAATGCCTAACTTAGGCCTAGAGCTTTGTGCTTCCCAAGTCCTCTTGGACTATTTTGCATCAAAGTATAACACTCTTAAGGAGCCACGGTTGGAATGTGTATGTATTTGTAATTAGCAAAACTCATTTCGAGTTAGACCTTTTGCATGATGTACCTTTAAAATTGCAAGATTTTGTTCTCACAAACACACCTGTTCACAAGTTTAGGTTTGGGGGAAACTCCTTCCCATTTGCAGTCTTACTTGCACTCTCATATTATATCTGTGTAAGGCTGTTAATGTGTGTATATATTTTCTATTGGGTTGATCCTCAACTCTTTAGACTGTTGGTTTATGGTGAATTTTCATTGTATATATCCAGTAGGACTTGTTAAATTTTTCTTTTCTTGAATTGGTTGAGTCTTCATGCGCATATATTATGCTAATCCGATATGATCTCCGTTGAGAATATGGGATTCTAGCCTTGACTAATGAAGCTCCAACCTTGCTTTCGCCGACATCCGGTAACCTCTTCCCTTTTCTCTTATCAGCATAGTTCTCTCGGTATGTGACTGTTTAAATTTTTTCTATATGAAGACACATTGAGGACAATGTTTGATTTAGGTTTGGGGGTGCATTTGCATTTAGAGTTTTTAGTCTTTTATTTTATCTTTTAATTTTACAAAAAAAAAAAAAAAAAAAAATTCAAAAAAATTCAAAAAATTCATAAAACTCTTTTGTAAAAACCTCAAACTTTTAGAGATTTTAGAGTCACTAGCATGCTTCTAGCTATGTTTACATAAAGAATCTGACCGAAATAACAAAAGTTAGAAGTGTCGGAGAACACAATCGGGTTTCTTAGTTGATTAGAGCGTTAAACTTGGATTTAACCATACCGGAGTGCTTAATTAGGTGTTTGTTTAGATATTCGGTAGTAGAATTGTGATCACCCACAGTGGAGACTACCCATTTTACATCAAGTGAGGCACCAACCTTCAATTTTTGCAACTTTCTAGAAAAAGTCAGTTAGAGTGTGTGTCACCGTACGTAAATTCCGGGTAGGAATGGTGAGCTACCCAACTTCGCACCAATTTCAGACTACTTTTGATCTCTTGAGTGCTAGTTTTTGTCAATCATGAGGGTGACGTCTAAAGATGAAAACTTCTTCTAAATACCGATTTGCCGTTAGCATCACTCTCTCTCTCAATCAGCAAGACCCATAGAAACACATCATCACGCAAGCGGAGCATCATCGAATATTGAAAGAAAAATTGATATAGTCCAAGGTTTATGTGCAACAAAGAAAAGAAAATAGGATGAGAATTAATAAAATTTATAAAATCAAGACAATACAAGTTGTGGAAAAATTGAGTGTTAAAGTCCTTTGTCCATGGAGTTAGTTGTTTCATTATTTGTATTTTTATTTTCACTTTTTGTAATTAAAAAAAAAAAAAAAAAAATTAAATTATTGTAGTTTATTTTTGCTACCACCATGGTAAAGAAGAATTTAAAAAGAAAAATCCAAACAACAAGGAATTTGAGTAGAAAAGTTAAAAATTGTCAAGTTTTGTGAAGTTTAGAAGTTCGTCATCAACATTTGAAGACCGAAGATTGAAGACGTTTCTATGGTTCTTATGAGAGAGTGATATTAATTGCCGATCGGGTGAGAAGTTAGTGAGTACTCCCACCCTTGCTAATGGTTGATTTCCTTTCTTAGAGATCATCGAGAAAAAAGATTCTTTTTGTCCACATTTCTGTGGAGTCTCCAGATTTTATTTCGGAAGGTTATCCTTCTTACCTACAACGTGTGCAGATTTCTCTCTTTACTCCTCGCCCGCACACATGAGAGACTAAAAAGCGATCTTTTTGAGTGCAATTATCATAAAACCTTAATGGTGAGGCGAAGTTGAGACTTATGATCACAATCGAATCCGAATTCTTTCATATGGTATGGTTACTTCTCGCTCAAAGACTTAAGGATGAGAATGCGTTCTTTTGGTAGTTCTAACTTCATGTTACTAGCATGCAGAAACTCTATGTCCTCATAGTTTCTAGGATGCTTGAGACTCTTTACACTCCGAAGTTGGAGAAGGTTTTGTGGGTACACCTCCGGTAAACCCTCACGAGACTACAACTCGTCCACTAGGGACACCTAGGGGGTTTAAAGGCTTAGTGCATACGCTAAATGCATTCGAGAGACTCCGCGACGGGGTATAGTTAGGATTTCTTATTTTCTGTTTCACTTGAGGACAAGTAAAATTCAGGTTTGGGGGTATTTGATGAGTGCCAAATATTGCATAATTATACACCTTTTTATTGGCACTTTACTCATCTTTTTGTGCTCAAAATCTGATATTATCCCAGATTCTCGTGTTTTCTTTGTTTTCAAGAATAAATATTTGTATTAATTAATTTTGTGTTTTTAGATAATAAATAAAGCTCGGAGAATCCGAGGCGGCCAAAAGAGCAGAAGAATTGGAGACGAGCATCTATGGAGCAGAAGCCAAAGCTCACACAAAATGGGGCCAGCAACCCAACAAGTAGCAACCCAACTTACAAGACATGGGCTTGAGTTAGCCGTGGACCCGGATCCGAGTCCGTCTCATCCAGGCCGTTAGATTCGATCTACCCTAGATCCGACGCTCGCTCCAACCATTCCATCAAAGATCGCCGCTCTCCCGCTCAACACCGAAGATGTCTATATCCTGAGCCGTTCGTATCTCGCTTATCTTCATCCTACGCTCGCTAGGCCGGTCTCATCTTTCCCCCAGATGTTCATGCCTCAAAAAACTACCTACCCTATACCTCTCGAGCCATACCCATTCTCTTCTCCATCTTCTCTTTCTTCACCTCACCCCAACACAGAGCGAGCTCTGCAAACCCATTCCACCACCATCTCCTCCCCCGACAGAGCCCCGCCACCACCCTATTTCCCGTTCCTCCATCACCAACCACTCCATCAAGCAGCTACCTTCACCTCCTCTCTAGTGTTAGTTACCTCTCTCTTAGCTTCTCTCATAACCTAGGGAGGCTAATTTAGAGATAACTAAAATTAGGGTTCCGGCAACAACCACGCATGGAGTTGCAGAGCGAATTGACAAGAGGGGAAGGCGAATCGAGTATGGGTTGAATTATTTTTCAATTAATTTCAATTTTTAAAGAATTAGGGTTTGCTTGTTTTGGGAATCAATTGCATGTATAAATAGAACCAAAGGGGGTTGATAGAAAGCATGCCCGGACTAGCCAAAGTGCTTCACTTAGGTTTTATTTTGTGTTTTAATTGTTTTGTATCATGTTTTAGTTCAAATTGCTAGGGTTCGATGAAACCCATAATCTGCTAATGTTGGTTTATATTTTGTTAATTTTTCTTGGTTGTGCTTTAATGCTTAGGATACATTTAATCTTAACACCTCAGTATGTTACTTTCACAGTGTATGTCATGCATCCACTGTAGTCGACTATTTCCATGTTGTGTGTGTTGCAATTCATACCTCATTGCCTGGGATTGATCCTCGGACTAGTTGTGCCCCCGAGAAGACAAACTAATTACTTGGGAGAGATACTCTAATTGCGATTAAATATCCATCTTAGGGTAAGTTTGATCATCTAAGTAGTGGAAACGATTTGTGATTAGTTGTACTATGATAAGACAGCTAATACTAGGAATTAGTTAATCACTTTAGTTGATAGTAAGCCACCCATTGAGACCCTGGATGAATGGTAGAATTGCCATTGCAAGGGACAAGAACTTTAGCAAACATTGAACTGACTTAGTTTGAGATTAGGAGGTGGATTCGACACCCTAGTCCTCTCTATCTTGTTACAATCTTCTTTGCCTTAGCTTAGAGTCACCACAAAAACACTCACCAGATATCCAAGACAAACCAATAATTGTGTTACATTACCATCACCTCGAATTCAGCTTTTTAGTAAGCCCTTTGATCAACATAAGAGCACCACAAGTCCTTGTGGGATCGACCCGTACTTGCCGCGTCTCCGATAGACGCCGTGCACTTGCGGATTATAACATGTAGGCTAAATAGAAACACCTTTCGAGGCCTACCACACGCTGGTAGCCTAACTTGCAAACCGTGCAACCTACCACCAAGACATTCCGCACATGCCGTTGGCACATGCCACACACGCCACTAGAAGCTCTGGCATTACCACTTACGCTCGAGGTGCAACTCGCAACGAAGGCATTCCGCACATGCCACATGCGTCCCTAGCAGCACCACTTGCACGCAAGATGCAACCAACACTCGAGACATCAACACAAATCGGGGATGCTTTCAGGGTTTTGGTTTGGCGGTCCATGACATGCAAAGATGTACACTACGCTCACATTAAGAAAGCGTGAAAAGGAATAAAGCGGTCAAATAAAAGAGGAAATAATGGTGAAAACGTTTTCACCCATTAACACCATGCGGTTACCACCTCCTCCCATTATTTCACCCTTTACTCTCTTCCTTCATGAGGTCGTGGAATACGTTTCAAATCTCGACTTGTATAAATAGGTCTTACCTATTTCCACCAGACAACAAGTCTCGGTCAGGAGAAAAAATACTACACTCTCAGAAAGGCAACTTTGCAAGCTCTCCCAAAAGCTTCCATCTCTTGCAAGCTTCCTAAGCTTTCACTTTCTGATACAAGTCGAGATACTACTCTCCTCAACACCTTTCTTTGTTTCCCTCCCTTAATCAACCTTCTCCTCCACTTTGTGACCGAAGCAAGTCCGGAAATGGGCCATTTCTTGGTTTAGGCCGGACTTGTACAGATTGATCTCTCGAATCTATAAAGTGCTCACGTGCAGCACATTTGTTTAGGGTTTGAACCAGTTTCTCACTCACCTACCGAACTTACCAAAATCGGCAGAAACGATTTTTACCCATAAACACCACTATGAAAAATAAAGTACTAGTTGGGTATTGGGATCAACATCAAAAACTTTGGTGGGCTAATTTCAACCTAGCTTTCTTTTCTTCAAGAGTTAAGGTTGCCATCACATCCTCGTTAATGTGACGCCTGGTTCATATATACATGAATGTAATAGTAGTCGTGGGTGACCTACTAGCATGATCTTTCCCAATCCCTTTTCTAGCCATAGCCTCAATCTCGGTTCCTGCCTAATGACACAACTTCACAATTATATCCTTAAAATAAATTAAAACCCCCAAATTACAAACACACATAAACCATATTAATTAGTACAAAATGAAGACCCTAGAAAAACAATGTAACAATTTGACTGCATACATTCATGCATCTAACAATTGACCTCGCATAACTCAACTCAACTAAATCAAATGGACTACGAACCAACAAAGTAATATTATCTTACCGTACTAAGATGCAAAAATGTAAACTTGGATTACGTACAGTGCACCAATATGTACACTTGCATTGCGTACAAACGCACCAATATATACACCCATCTTTGGACAGATCATAGTTGGTCCATCTTTGTCGAATATGTACACTTGCATTGCGTATGGGTGCACCAATATATACACCATCGCACAAATTCACTAGTATTATTTATACTAAATCAAAGGCAAATACTCAAAACTTCCTAGCTAAAGTAGGGGCAAGAGAGCATTTTGTTAAAAAATCCCAAATCCTCGAAAAAGAAGATTTTGAAACACCATTGCGTTTCAGAATACATAATTAGGTTATAAATGCATGACATTACTTTTTTATGGGAGTGTCAAAGAATGGTGGATGAATTAATTCCCCTAGCCCATTATCCGGATGACAAGTGACCATTTCCAATTATTTGGATGAAAAACCTTACTAATCTCGTGATATTCGGATTGGGAATGATAAAAGTGACAAGGAGAAAATGAATTACCTCTCGCAGTGGAAATCTTGAGAAAACCCTACTTCAACCCTCGTTTTACAGTAGAAATCTCGTGAAATTCCTTTTTCCAAATCTCGTTTCCACTAAGAATCCTACGAAAGTCCTCCTTCAATTATCGTTTCCAATAGAAATCTTGTAAAAACCATTCTTCGGTTCTCCTTTTCGCAGCAATTTTGTGAAATTACTTAACTTTAATTATTGTTTTCGGTGGAAATCTTGTAAGAATCCTTCTTCAATTCTTGTTTTTAGTAGAAATCTTATGAAAAATCGTTCATCGAAAGAGAAAACATGATATGATTTTAACCTAGATCCTAAGAAACTGAGGAAGAAAGCATAAAAAATGACACCGAGCACAAATCTCTGTTGAAGAACAACGATTTTAAATCGCCTCTGGCACTGTCTCTCTCCAAAAGAAAAATCTAAGATCTAGAAATGGAACACAAACATAAAAAAGGATAATTAGGGTAACAAGAAAATTGAATCTACTGAATTTTGGATTAACTCGCATGTGTTTGGTCTAAACTGTTGGACGCGGGTTTTTTTTTTGGACTAGAGAGTACTAGGCCTCAGATGGGTGGACTAAAACGTCCTAAGCCCAGTAACTTTGGGACTAAACGTCAATTTCTACTTGGGAAAAACGTTACCATGCGTTGGATGGCGACCTTGGACGGCTAATATTTGCATCTAAGGTGGAAGGTGGTCGTTGATTGTTGCACGCCTTCGTTTTAGTGGCCGCATAGGGAAGGCCAGCGTGGTGGCGCGTCAAGGTTGGCATGGCATGCCTTGGCGCGGTTTGGCGTGGCCAAACTAGGGTTTCGTCCCAAAGGTTACCATGCGTTGTCTCGATAACCTTGGATGGCTAGGATTTGATCCTGGGATTGAAGGGGGACCGCCGCACGCCTTCGTTTTAGTAGTCGCATAGGGAAGGCCGCATGGTGGCGCGGCTAGGTTGGCATGTCGTGGGCATGGCATGCCTTGGCGCGGTGTGGTGTGGCCAAACTTAGGATTTCCGGGCCAAAGATTACCATGCGTTATCCGGTAACCTTGGATGGCTTGGATTTGATCCCGAGATTGAAGGGGAACCATTGATTGTCGCACGCCTCGTTTTAGTAGCCGCATATGGAAGGCCAGCATGGTGGCGCGGGTTAGGTTGGCATGCCGTGGCATGGCATGCCTCGGCGCGGTTCAGGCGTGGCCAAACTTAGAATTTTCGGCCAAAGGTTACCATGCGTTGTCTGGTAACCTTGGATGGCTAGGATTTGATCCTGGATTGAAGGGGGATCGTTGATTGTCGCACGATTTCGTTTTAGTAGCCGCATAGGGAAGGCCAAGATGGTGGCGTGGCTAGGCCGGCATGTCGTGGGCATGGCATGCCTTGGCGCGGTTTGGGCGTGGCCAAACTTAGGGATTTTTGGGCCAAAGGTTACCATGCTATCTGGCAACCTTGGGATGGCTAGGATTTGATCCCGGGATTGAAGAGGGCGCTTGATTGTCGCACGCCTTCGTTTTAGTAGCCGCACAGGAAGGCCAAAAGCAGGTGGCGCGGCTAGTTGGCATGCCGTGAGCATGGCATGCCTCGGCGCGGTTTGGGCGTAGCAAACTTAGATTTTGGGCCAAAGGTTACCATGCGTTGTCCGGTAACCTTGGATGGCTAGGATTTGATCCCCGGGATTGAAGGAGGACCGATTGTTGCACGCCTTCGTTTTAGTAGCCGCATAGGGAAGGCCGAAGGTGGCGCGGGCTAGGTTGGCATGTCGTGGGGCATAGCATGCCTTGGCATGGTGGTGCTTCTTGGCATGGAGGTGCGGGCCGGCATGGTCAGCATGCCTTGGCGCTGGTGCTTCGGACACGAGAGGTGCTACTGGCATGGATCGGCATGCCTTGGCGTGGTAGCATGAGAATTTTAGGGTTTTGTACAGTGATGTCAATCAATGTTAGGGGTTCTGCAGTGGAACATGATACATAGAAAGAAAAAGGTACCCCGGTAATTTTACGTGAGCATGTCGAAGTTGATTCGATAAATGTTTTAATGGTCAATAAATACGGCTGGAGGTCATGGTGACGTCATGCCAGTGCATAGTTTTACGATTTTAACCCTAAGCTAAAAACACCATCAACATTAAGTCCCGCTAGCTCGGAACTGAGCCGCGTTGCGAGGTAAGCATAAGATGGTGACAGGCCAGGGCAGAGATCAAACAATAAGTCATGAAAAGATGGTCACGAAAGTCCGCCTAACCTTTTTGAGAGGTAAAGAGAGTTTGTGCTTCCTGTGTTGGCGGATTTTCATAAATCATACTAGTGGTGCAGAGCGTGGAGGGTGAGATGAAATTGTCGGCTTGGAATGGGAGACGAGCGTCGGTCGGCTTGGAATGGAGTCGCACGCGTTGGTCGGCTTGGAATGGAGCCGCCAGATTGGCTCGGCTTGGAATGGTGGAAATGGTGATGACGCTTGGAACTTCTGCCATCGAATGGTGGAGATGGCACAACTTTTGTCTAAATTAGGGTTTGGCATTCTCAAACCCTAATTAGCGCGCCTTAGTAGAATTGTTGTAGAATTCCCAGATTTAACTCTGATTTTGACGATCCGCCCTTCTATCTGATCGGAAAAGAATTTCCTATCCCCTTTCGCGGGAATATTTATGTTTTGAGCTTGTCTAAGAGGTGAAAACGGCACGACAGTGAAACTTGGGAAGAATTCAAAAGAGAAGTTGCGGGCCCGAGTGGTATAGTTGCGCCTAGTTATCTATTCCTTTTCATGGAGCAAGATGGAGTCTTCATTCTCATTAAACTCTAGAAACTCGTCCGCATGAAAATAGTATCGATCCTCTTTTGTTGTTCGTCTGATCCGTACTTTCAGTCTGGCAGAGTGTCTCTCCAAAGGGATTCTAAAATTTACCAAAACTCCACTCGCATTCTTGGGATGAATGAATGAAATACATGCTCGGGCGACGATCATGTCGAGCGCTAATCTTGGATATTGTTGTTGCGTTGTCGGTCCATTCTCGACTTTAGGTTGTTTAGCGTCCGACCTTCGATCGCGATGATGATATGTCGTGGATGATTGTATGGTAGAAATCTTCAAGACACAAGGTGAAATAGATGAGCCGAGACATTCGTTGCCGATGTGTCATATCAAGTCTTCGAATCTTGACTATCGTATGGGAATGGGATCCAAGGGCAATCCTCGGTTATATTTCAGATCTGATGGCATGGCCGAATATGTGAATGTATCTTTGTGGCGTGCTTTTGAAGTCTTTGATGCATACATACGGCTTCATGTTGAGAAATTCACTATGGCTCGTGAAACTTCGGCATTGACGATGTTGAAATCGAAATAACCGGGTTGAGGGAGTTAAAACCGTCCCATGTTGGTAGTCCCCATGTGTAGTCTACTTTCATTGCATCGCCTTGAACCCACGTCCACGGGATTTTATATAAGATTATCGTACTCTTCTGGATGTGACGCTGGGATGCTCAGAAATTACATGATGAAATATTCTCGATAGTGAAGTGGTAGGAATGAGAGAGTTATGTTGTTTATCATGGCTCCTCTGTTTCTTCAAGAAAATGTTTCACCAAGTCTCCGGGTTATATCATGAGTCTTTGATGGTCGTCGGGATGGATTGCGATGAGAAGTCCCCAATCGTATTTTCTTCTGGTTTCAAGTTGTTTTCCTCTCGAGCAGCTTGGGATCCTCCACGGCCTCGTAAAGTGTTGAACGCGTCTTCTAGACAGAGAGGTGATGATAATCTTGTGATGCATCCTTGAAGAGTAGATGACCTTGTTATGTCTATGGCCTTTTGGTTGATTTTGTCTTCTGAGCTTTGACAGTGAAGGGATTCCTTGTATATCCTCAGTCCCCAAGTATGGTTTACATGTTTTCATCTTTGTAGCGATTGCTTCTTGTGGTGAAGCTACGGCTAGTATCATCAAATGAGTGGTAAAATTCTTGGTAGTAGATGTAATCAAGAGACTACATTGTCGTGGTAACAAAGTAGGTCAAAGAATTTTATGGGCATCCATGGAAGCAAAGGGATTGGCTATATGCGTAAGCGGGTAAACTGTCCATGACCAAGGGGTTTGGCGAGATGGATCAAAAATTGGCCACAACTGCGATCCTTGGATGGATGTGATCACGATCCTTGACAGGGAGGAGTGTGGCGTTGAAGCGGCTTCGGCTCTTGGAGATGACGTTGAAGCTTATGAAGACAAACGCTGAAGCTTCGGCTTTGATCTTGGAGCAGCTTATGTAGAGAATGTTTGAAGCGGAGCGGCTGGCCAAGTGAACGTTGAAGCGGAGCCGCTCTGCTGAGGACGTTGAAGTGGAGAGGTCGTGGTCAATCAAAGGTGCTGTCAAACTGACACCCTTCAAGCGAACAAAGGTGGTTAGAGTCCCTAGTTCCATCTATCGTGCTTTCCAAGAGAGGTAGGGGTTTGGGAACGGCTTCTTGGATGGAAGTAGATGTTTTCCTGACACAGCGCGGTTGAGGGCTGCAAATATGTCTTGACGTTGCGCCTTGGTAAAACATAAAATCTCTCATAAATGTTCCACTCATAAACCGCACAATTTGTGGGCGAAGTCCCCGAAATCATGCATCTCCTGACGGGAAGAGAGTCTTTGTGAACTCAGGGGGGTTGCTGATCTCCTTGCCTCGATTTTGGAGAAGTCGTTCGATCTCTACGTGTGATGAAATTGGATTGTTGATTCCTCCTACCGAGCGTTCAAGAGCAATGCTGGAAGGATGCAAGCATTGCGCCGGGAAGATGCAAGTTGTTGGCGGCGGAAGGGATGCAAGTCAAGCTACCGGATTGGCTTGGAATGGGCGCTGGCTTGGCACGACGTTGGCTTGGCGTGGCGCGGGACCGTTGGCTTGGCACGGCCGGGCTTGGCGTGGCGCTGTAGCAATAAAGTGGTCAAGCATGGCACATGTGTCCGTACTCCAGCGTTTCTCTTCCAATTTGTTTTCTTGTGTTGGTTTATACCCTAGACATAGGTATGTCATTCATAAACTTGTAGAAGTACTTGTTCTTCTCTTCGAATATCACCGTAGTAGTGTCGGCAACCTCATGAATAGTGACTGGTAATCGTTATTATGCAAAAGGCAATGTACGGGTAGGTGGCTGATTCCACGAAGAACTCGGGCGTTATGGTTTCTCTCGAGATCCAAAAGTTGGGCAGCCGAGGTGACCAAAGGATCTTCCGTGGACATGGTCAAACAACAAGAAGTGAGGTCAAAAGGTCATCCAAAGAGTTGGGAGCCGAACAGCAGTCCTCCAAATGACGAAGGACGCCTTCTTTCGAGAAGAGAAAAACACCGTTGAATGGCTTCCTTGAATGCACTATCTTCTCAAATTCTTCTGCTTTTTTTTTTTCGAAAAGGAAAATGGAACGCCGGCTTATGGTTTTGATTTTCTAGATTTTTGGGGTTGATAGACAAGTGTTACTTCTATGAGGGTTTTGGATTCTTATCGATGAATCGTTTTAGGATGATGCCGTTTTTGGTTATGATTGTAAGTAACACAAACATCCTGGGGAAGATATGGAGACATGAATTGGGTGTCGGTAGATGTCATGGGATGAAGCATAACATGTCTATCGGTTTTATCATTCCCGTGAAAACTTGAAATAGTAAACCATGTATTTTTTCTAGGCAAGACTTACTCTGGTTTTTGATCTCGCTAACGAAACGCAGTCAGGTGCAAGTCCGACTTTCGGGGAAACACCGCGATTGTGGAAAATCCCCAGTCATCCCCGATCACTGATGATCGAGTCGTCGATCCACGAGCGGATCGTTTTGCTTTTAACCTCTGGAAAGTTCCCTACCCATCATTACCTCATCAAGACCGGTTGGATCGTTCGCTTTTAAATCCCAGAGGCGGTCCCCGGTCATCCCCTTGTCGTGTCAAGACCGATAATCGGGTTGTCTGGGTAACTGTCGTCGATCCTCGGCGGATCGCACAACCCTCCCGCCTTGATGTCCGGGTCGAAGCATGAAATCGATGGTCGAAATTGACATTGTAACCGAAAGATAAATCTCCCACTTAATGGTCGCCAATTGTTTGAGGGTGAAAATGGTTTCCGCCGATTTTGGTAATTTCGGGTGTGTGGGTGAGAAACAGGGTATACCCTAAACAATGTACGCAACGGGAGTACTTTAGATTCGAGAGATCAATCTGACAAATCCGGCCTAAACCAAGAAATGGCCGTTCCCAGACTTGCTTCGGTCACAAAGAGGAGGAGAATGGGTTGGTTTTGGGGAGGGAAGCGAAGAAAGTGTTGAGACCAGGTTGATTCTGGAAGAGTAGTGGTTTCACGACTTGTATCATAAAATGGGAAGCTAACAGATGGGAGAGCTTAGCCAAACGTTTTTTTTCTGAGTGTTGTCTGATCCTTGACCGAACTTCTTCTTCTTTGTGGAAATATGTAAGACCTATTTATACAAGTCGGAGTGAAACGTACTGCAGTCTCATTAAGGAATGGAATAATGGGTTAGTAAATGGGAGGAGGTGGTAACTGTTAACGCATGGAATTGATGTTCCATAAAAGAAAAGCTGTTTCACCATTACTTCCCTATTTACTTAACCTTCATCCTTATTACACTTTCTTATTACGGGGCATAATGTACGCGCACGTCAGAAACCGCCAAACCAAAACCCGAAGATCCCCAGTTGTGGTTTGATGTCTCGAATAAGTTTTCGTGAAAACATGTAACATGGTTGTTTGCTCAGCAAGTCGAGCTTGGAAGACTTGTTAGCTTGGCGACCTTCGACGGTCGAGATTTTGTATCTTAAGCGGAAAGGTAGCCGTTGATCGTTGCACGCTTGCGTTTTTGATAGTTGTGTAGGGACGGCCATCATGATGGCACTCAAAAGTTGGCAGGCCATTGGCATGGCATGCCTTGGGTGGTTTGGCATGACCAAACTAGACTTTGGTCAAAGGTTACCATGCGTTGTCCCAGAACCTTGGTTGGCTAGGATTTGCTCCACGAAATTGAAGGGCGACCAGATTGATTGTCGCATGCCTTCGTTTTAGTAGCCGCATAAGGAAGGCTAGCATGGTGGCGCGGCTAGGTTCGCATGCCGTGGTCATGGCATGCCTTGGCGGTTTGGGCGTGGCCAAACTAGGGTTTTGGGTCAAAGGTTACCATGTGTTGTCTGTTAACCTTGGACGGCTAGGATTTGCTTCTGAGATTGAAGGGCGGCCGTTGATGGCCGCACGCCTTTTTTAGAAACCCTAATTAGCGCCCTTTACTAGAATCATTTGTAGAATTCTCGTACGAACTCGGATTTTGACGGTCCGCCCCTCAAATCGACCGAAAAAGAATTTCATATCTCCTTGAATGAGAATATTTAGGTTTTGAACTCGTTCGGGATGTGAAAACATCCCGAAAATAAAACTCATAAAGAATTCAGGAGGGATGTTGCAGGCCCGAGGAGGCATAGTTTAGCGCTGCCAAAATTAGGGTTTTGGCATTGGGACAAACGTTACCATCGTTGGGCGACGACCTGACCGGCTAATATTTGCATCTAAGGTGGAAGGGTGGTTGTCGATTGTTGCACGCCTTCGTTTTAGTGGCCGCATAGGGAAGGCCAGCGTGGTGGCGCGGCAAGGTTGGTATGGCATGCCTTGGCGCAGTTTGGCGTGGCCAAACTAGGGTTTCGGCCCTAGGATTGAAGGTGGACCGTCGCACGCCTTCGTTTTAGTAGCCGCATAGGGAAGGCCAGCATGGTGGCGCGTCTAGGTTGGCATGTCGTGGGCATGGCATGCCTTGGTGCGGTGTGGGCGTTGCCAAACTTAGGATTTCGGGCCAAATGTTACCATGCGTTGTCTGGTAACCTTGGATGGCTAGGATCTGATCCTGAGATTGAAGGGGAACCGTTTATTTTCGCACGCCTTCGTTTTAGTAGCCGCATAGGGAAGGCCGGCATGGTAGCGCGACGAGGTTGGCATTCCGTGGGCATGGCATGCCTCGGCGCGGTTTGGGTGTGTCCAAACTTAGGATTCCGGGCCAAAGGTTACCATTAGTTGTCTGGTAACCTTGGATGGCTAGGATTTGATCCTGGGAATGAAGGGGGACCGTTGATTGTCGCACGCCTTCGTTTTAGTATCCGCATAGGGAAGGCTAGCATGGTGGCGCGGCTAGGTTGGCATGTCGTGGGCATGGCATGCCTTGGCGCGGTTTGGGCGTGGCCAAACTTAGGATTTCGGTCCAAAGGTTACCATGTGTTGTCTGGTAACCTTGGATGGCTAGGATTTGACCCTTGGATTGAAGGAGGACCGTTGATTGTCGCACGCCTTCGTTTTAGTAGCCGCAAAGGGAAGGCCAAAAGTGGCGCGTCCTAGGTTGGCATGACGTGGGCATGGCATGCCTCGGCGTGGTTGGGCGTGGCCAAACTTAGATTTTCGGGCCAAAGGTTACCATGCGTTGTCTGCAACCTTGGATGGATAGGATTTGATCCTGGGATTGAAGGGGGACCGTTGGTTGTCGCACGCCTTCGTTTTAGTAGCCGCATAGGGAAGGCCAGCATGGTGGCGGCTAGGTTGGCATGCCTTGTGCGGTTTGGGCGTGGCCAAACTTAGGATTTCGGGCCAAAGGTTACCATGCGTTGTCTGGTAACCTTGGATGGCTAGGATTTGATCCTGGGATTGAAGGGGGGCCGTTGATTGTCGCACGCCTTCGTTTTAGTAGCCGCATAGGGAAGGCAAGTAAGGTGGCTGATAGGTGTAGAATACGCCGTATTTAATATCTAGTATTTATGCTTTCTTTGCGAATTTTCGTGTGAATTATGTATCTTATGTGTGCTTTTGAGTTTATTAGGTGCAATGGAGTCATTTGGAGCAAAAAGACCAATTGGAACTTCACGAATACAAGATTTCTACTTTTCATTGTGTAGAGGACGAAAAGATGAAGACAATGCCGAAAGAATGGAGTCATTCCGAGTTCGTATGAGGAAGTTATGGGCAAAAGAACTCGGAAGACTAAAAGGGCTCAATGGTCATTTTTAAAGGGCAGGTGCTATTGGGACCCCACCGTACGTTAAGGGGCAGTCATTCCCATATGGGTGACCTGTTTTAATGGAACTAAAAGGCGGTCAAGTCATTTACTGGGGGGAGATCATAATTCAAATGCTACTAAAAGCACCCCTATTTCTGTTAGGGCTACCACCTTCTTCCTCATGCCGGTCGTTTTCCTTTCCTCTCAGGTTCACGGAAGTTACCTGGTGGGATTTTGTGACGCAGTTAAGCATGGATGATGGGAAAGTTCCAAGATATATTGAAGGCGGATGAAGCTTAACGAGAGAATGATACGATGGTGGTTGGTCAAACTCGAGTAGAAAGAAATCGGTCAAGGTGGCGAACGAGCGGTGATGAAGAAGATTGTTTGACAGGTGATCGGGTTTGTGGTCTTTGTGTTGATAATGGTGAAGTCTGCGCCAACGAGAGGAAGGATTGGAATGGTGTCGCGAGACGAGTTGGATTGAGTTGTCGGCTGCCATCGTGAACTCGAGAGAAAACGGGAAACGATGATGGTGATTGATGAGAAGGTTGGTCGTTGCTTTGCCATGAATGACGTTCGAGAGATGGAGAGGAACTCGTTGGCGGTGATTAGAAGATCAAAACACTATTTTCACTCTATACGGCGTGTTGG
Organism: Papaver armeniacum; assembly: GCA_023531295.1. Classification (NCBI taxonomy): domain Eukaryota; kingdom Viridiplantae; phylum Streptophyta; class Magnoliopsida; order Ranunculales; family Papaveraceae; genus Papaver; species Papaver armeniacum. Next base: position 13,466 of record JAJJWW010001827.1, on the reverse strand, counting down.
TTTTCTCAAGATGTTCGGTTTAGTTGGTGGGTATTATAACCAAACGTACCGCATTCTTATCATGGTTTAGAAGGTGGAGTCGAGATGGCGAGACATGGAGTTGATGCGTGACTACCCCGAGAATGAAGATGGATCTCGGTCTCGTGGTCGATCAACCGATGTCGATGGAGCTGGTGGAGTCGAGGAATAGAGAGTTGGTTCTCTGTATAAAAGATATGGAAGGGAAGTCACTAGGGTTGCTTCCATTATCGGCAGAGAGATGAGGGATCGTGATGAGAGCTTGAAAGAATGAAGGGTGTTGTTGATCGGTTTCAATGGAAACTCAGTGGGATTCAAATAAGTTGCGAGTCTCAAGTGTTCTTTGTCATCGATGGCAAATGGAGAATGAATCTTGTGTTGGACTTAGAGCCGAGATCCTGTTTCGCTAGCTCGAGTATAACAGAGACAGAGCTTACTGGAGAAGATTGGGATGATAATGAGAAGTGGTGCTCGAACTAGGAACCAGCATGGACTGGGTGGAGCTCAGTCTGAGTGCGAGTACGAAGTGATGTGGTGAGAAAATGGATTAGTCGATGCCATGAAAGCCGGAGATGGGATTAGCCAGAAATGGAAGTACAGTTTGGAGTTTGTGTACGATGCATGAAGCACTTGGTTGTTCTCAATTGCTTTGTATGGCCGAGCCTTGGACGTGAAGGGTATTTGAGTTTTGGGCCGAGAGTTTGAAGCCAAGAACAATTACACGATAGGCCAATATATGAGATGGGCTTCTACAAGTTGTTGCACGGAGTCCATTAGGCTATTGAGCCATTATCTTACACAAACGAGAAAGGGTGGTGCGGCTACTCCAAGTTTGGAAGTTTGGTCAGTGACTTTGGTAACTCGCTTTGGCAAGTTACTTCGTCCGGGATTTGATGCACGGGACACAATTTTAAGGAGCGCACTTTCCTATTTTTGCTAGGTTTCCTAATTTCTTTAAGAGGAGGTTATAAAACTCTATATATAAGGAAGCTTAGGGGGATCTTTTAATCATGGACGACGTTTTATTATTCTCTTCTCTACTTTGTTCTAGGGTTTAGAACCATGAAGTCTTTTCTCTTTCTTCTTGTTATGAACTCCATGAATATGAACTAAGTTTTTATTATTGGTTGAAGATGTAGTTGGATTTTGCAACCAAGTTATGATTTTTATGAATTAGTTTTCTCTCAATATTATCGTTTGATTTCTACGGGTTATAATAATTGCATGATTGATGGATTGCAATATGATTGAATGTTTGTTTAGTCGAGTCTAGAATTGATTGAACTCACATCCATATTTATAGCTATTTTAGGGTTTTCATCGAGCGATAACCTTGAATACTAGTAGCATGATATGATTAGGGTTTGTAGTGATACATCCTCGAAGTCATATGTAGAAATTGACCTTTGTTCGAATTGTTTGCGCAATGTATTTCAATTGCATTGATTAGCCTATTTCTGAAACTTAATGCTCCTAGGAATTGAACTTGATTAGCGCAAGGCGTTAGGTTATTCTTTAGGTAGAATTCACATACGCAGCCCTAATGTGTGTGTTGATAACTTTGGAAATTTACGGGAGTATTCTTGCAATAAGGTATTCTATGGCTTTTGATGATAGCGAGATTAAATACGAATTCTATTCATATATTCATAAACTTGTTTACAATTGAAGATGAAACCTTTATCCAATATTTTCACATCCTTGATTTGCGTGTTTACTTTTATTCGTTTTGCTTTTATTTATTTCCGTTTACAATCGAAATTCTTCCGGGTGTTTTATATAGGAAACCATAACAATTTGACAACCTAGACCTCTCTGTGGGATCGATCCTTTCTTGCCCTTGCTATATTTATATTTTGAGTAGTAAGAAAGTGTAATTATATTTGTGTCGCTTACGACAAATGGGTCAAATTTTGGCGCCATGTAGGGGAGGCAACGGTTGTCACTTGTTTGGTTTCTTATTTTTGTTTTGTTTTTGTTTTTAGTCTTATTTTTGTTTTTTCTTATTTTCTCGGTTTTAACCTTGGTTTGAGAACTCTTATCTGGTGCTAATTTATATGGACGGAGCATATTGGAGCAATCAATACGGCTTTCAACCTCAACAACATAACAATTATCACCCTTATGGGGAGTATAATCAAAACCAATCCTTTGGCTATGATCAATACTCCACGTGCCTATGAGTTATTCTCATACATATCAACCTTCTTATGGTGGTTATGTAAGTGAGCAACCACAAGGAGGGAGAATAGTTGTTTTCCTTATAATATTTCCTCTAATTTGGTAGATGAAATGCAACAATTTATGGACAGCATGGAGTCAATTTGTAGACAACCAAGCACGGAACAACTATCATCGACCGAATGTGCTAATAATAGTATGTTTGGCCCAATTTGTGATCGTAGTTATGATCATTCACCCATTCAAAGGGAAGATAATTGGCCTAGCAATACTGAGGTAAGTAATTCTACTTTGTCTATGTCGAATGAGTTTTACCAACAAATGGAATGTTATTTTCAGAACTTGGATGGATCAATCCAAGAGCTTCAACAAAGTGTTTCATATTTAAGACAAGGCATCGAAGAATACAAAGAGGACATGCACAAATCTGTGAAAGACCAATCTTTGGGAAGTGGTAGCCAATCTTATGATGATTATGATAGTGATGATGATTATTATGCTCATACGTCGCTTGAACCAATTTATGGTGACATCCCCGAGGAGTGTACAATGGAGTCTTTTTGCGGTAAAGTTGATTGTGTTGAAAAGGACCAACCTTTGGAAATATTTGATGACATTAGTGTAGTAGACTCAACTCTTGATCTTTATAATGATCAACCACCTATTCAAAAGGTACATGAGTATGATGAAACTAGTGTTTTACAAGATTTTGCATCATGGTTTGAGTCTAATGAAGAGGAGTATGTTGAGAATGAGACCGTTATGACCAATATTGTGGAAGACCCAATTGAGCTTGCAAAGGATTGTGATGATGATGTTTATGTCGAGACTATGGTTACGGCAGAAACGGACGAAGAATGGTTGCAAGGTTTGATAGAGGACCATGATACACAAGAGGTGAATAATTCACTTGAGTTTTTCAAGGATGAAGAGGATTCCATAATACAAGAGATTGTGAAAGGTTTATCTAACCCTTTGCCTATTGTTTCTTCTCCTTTACCTCTTATTGGTTTGAATGTATGTGCTTCGAGAATATTCTTGACTGACTTTGTTTCTCGTTTTCCGCCATTAGAGAAACTTGATTCTCATACTAAGCAGGTTATGGAACCAGAAACCGTGGAGGTACCCGACTTCTATATTCTTTATACACTTCCAAGTGTGGACAAGAATAAGTGTGGGGGAAGCTTTATCGGTTCATAGCTTCACTTTTGCTTTATTGTACTAATATTTGTGTGAAGCTAGTGTTTGCAAAACAGGTTCTATGGAAGGATCCCCAACTTTTCCGATTATTGGTGTATGGGGAATGAATCTTGCAAGAATATAGTTAATTTGACGACTATAAAACAAGCGCTAAGTGGGAGGCAACCCACCGGTTTTGTATCTCTTATCCTTTTCCTTTTTATTTTTGTTTCGTTTGTTTATTTTTTACTGTTTTTATATCATATTTGCATCCCTATGTTTAATTTCATTGAGTCTGGAATCCATCTTAGAAGAGAATTATGACGAATACCTTTTTCGTCAGAAAATTTCAGACTGCGCGTAGTTCAGTCCAGAGACCATAACTGTCAGACCGTTTATCAAAACACTGTGAAATTTTGACACTGTGTAGAAAACACGTAGGCGAACAACTTTTGTGAAATGGAGTTTTTCCAAATTCCTTACCAATTTGCACAGTTTTTTCGTTTTATCTGCTGTTACGTCAGAATTCAGAACTTTCGGTTTTACACATTGAGGACAATGTGCAGTTTAAGTGTGGGGAGCATTTATATGTTTGTATAGTTTGTTTTTGACACCATTAGTGGATGGAACCATTTTAAATGCAGGAGTTGAGGAACTAATTAACTAAAAGGGAAGAATATAACTCAGAAATCACAAATTAACATGATAGTTGTTACCATATCTCTAATATCACCATATCACATTCTATTTTTATTTTTCCATATTTATCTATTGTTCTCTAAGTGCTTTGGTGGGTCACTAAACATCGACGTGTTAAAATGCTAGGATGAAATAGAGTGATTGAGTTACTAGAAAAAGAAAAAAATGATGAAAAAAAAATTGAAAAAAAATTGAAAAAAATATATATATATATAAAAAAAAAGACCGATCAATTAGACCAAAACTAATAAAAAGACACTTGGGAATAGCAGATATGTGTGAAACGTAGTCCCCGTCTCCGTCGCCTAAACAAGCGTGGAATGCGGGATCCAAGGCAACTATCATGTACTTGCCGACAAGAAGCATGCGCTTGGATCCAAAAGATCTAATCATGCCGTCTAAAAAAAAAAAAAAAAAAAATTGGATCCAGTTTGATCCAATCATATAAAAAAAATAAATAAATAAATTATTATTGTGTTGAATAAAGTCACTCTTGGTTCCCTTGTATATGCCAATTGATTTGATGTAGCATTCAAAGACTAAGTTCAATCCAATAGGATTAGGTTCATCTTAGCGGTGACCTTGAGGCGTATATGGGAAACATCGAACACTTGTGAACATTCGCCAACATCTACATCTATATCCATCTTCTTAATCTTTTCATTGTGATTGTGGTTTGTTAGTTTCCAGTATTGTGGCTTGTTCGACTATCTAAATAGAGTTTTATTTACTAATAATTGAATTGAATTTGCAAAGGTACCTCCTCCCAGTAGTCATTTTGGATTCGTTTCATTGATTTGTCACGAATAGACGGAGTTTGAAATATAGGTTTGTAGGTATATCTCTAGTAAACCTTCACGAGACTATAACTCTCGTCCACTAGGGACACCTAGGGGTTTAAAGGCTTGTTATTTATGCTAAAATTAACCGTAGCCTCGACGTTTATGAGTTGTATGTATCTTTTTGAATAAGTTTTGTTTGATTTGCTCGAGGACTAGCAAAGTCTAAGTGTGGGGGAATTTGATAGGCGTAGAATACGCCGTATTTAATATCTAGTATTTATGCTTTCTTTGCGAATTTTCGTGTGAATTATGTATCTTATGTGTGCTTTTGAGTTTATTAGGTGCAATGGAGTCATTTGGAGCAAAAGACCAATTGGAACTTCACGAATACAAGATTTCTACTTTTCATTGTGTAGAGGACGAAAAGATGAAGACAATGCCGAAAGAATGGAGTCATTCCGAGTTCGTATGAGGAAGTTATGGGCAAAAGAACTCGGAAGACTAAAAGGGCTCAATGGTCATTTTTAAAGGGCAGGTGCTATTGGGACCCCCACCGTACGTTAAGGGGCAGTCATTCTGTTAAGGGGTGACCTGTTTTAATGGAACTGCTAAAGGCAGTCAAGTCATTTACTGGGGGGAGATCATAATTCAAATGCTACTAAAAGCACCCCTATTTACGTAGGGCTACCACCTTCTTCCTCATGCTTGGGTCGTTTTCCTTTCCTCTCAGGTTCACGGAAGTTACCTGGTGGGATTTTGTGACGCAGTTAAGCATGGATGATGGGAAAGTTCCAAGATATATTGAAGGCGGATGAAGCTAATGAGAATGATACGATGGTGGTTGGTCAGAAACTCGGAGTAGAAAGAAATCACTCAAGGTGGCGAACTACGTTGATGAAGAAGATTGTTTGACGGTGATCGGGTTTGTGGTGTGCTGTGTTGATAATGGTGAAGTCTGCCACCAACGAGAGGAAGGATTGGAATGGTGTGCGCGGACGAGTTGGATTGAGTTGTCGCCATTGTCGTGAACTCGAGAGAAAACGGGAAACGATGATGGTGATTGATGAGAAGGTTGGTCGTTCTTTTGCCATGAATGACGTTCGAGAGATGGAGAGGAACTCGTTGGCGGTGATTAGAAGATCAAAACACTATTTTCACTCCTATACTGCGTGTTGGTTTCTCAAGATGTTCGGTTTGGTTGGTGGGTATTATAACCAAAACGTGCAAGATTCTTATCATGGTTTAGAAGGTGGAGTCGAGATGGCGGACATGGAGTTGATGCCGTGACTACCCCGAGAATGAAGATGGATCTGGTCTCGTGGTCGATCAACCGATGTCGATGGAGTCGGTGGAGTCGAGGAATAGAGAGTTGGTTCTCTCCCGTATAAAAGATATGGAAGGGAAGTCACTAGGGTTGCTTCCATTATCGGCGATAGATGAGGGATCGTGATGAGAGCTTCAAAGAATGAAGGGTGTTGTTGATCAGTTTGATGGAAACTGAGCTGGGATTCAAATAAGTTGCGAGTCTCAGTGTTGCTGTCATCGATGGCAAATGGAGAATGAATCTTGTGTTGGACTTAGAGCTGAGATCCGGTGTTTCTGCTAGCTCGAGTATAACAGAGACAGAGCTTAGGAGAAGATTGGGATGATAATGAGAAGTGGTGCTCGAACTAGGAACCAAAGCATGGACTAGTGGAGCTCGAGTCCGAGGTGCGAGTGCGAAGTGATGTGAAGTGAGAAATGGATTAGTCGATGCCATGAAAGCCGGAGATGGGATTAGCCGAGAAATGGAAGTACGCTTTGGAGTTTGTGTACAAATTGTGAAGCACTTGGTTGTTCTCAATTGCTTTGTATGGCGAGCCTTGACGTGAAGGGTATTTGAGTTTTGGGCCGAGTTTGAAGCCAAGAACAATTACACGATAGGCCAATATATGAGATGGGCTTCTACAAGTTGTTGCACGAGTCCATTAGGCTATTGAGCCATTATCTTACACAAACAGAAAAGGGTGGTGCGGCTACTCCAAGTTTGGATGTTTGGCCGTGACTTTGGTAACTGCTTTGGCAAGTTACTTATCGTCCGGGATTTGATGCACGGGACACAATTTTAAGGAGTGCACTTTCCTATTTTTGCTAGGTTTCCTAATTTCTTTAAGAGGAGGTTATAAAACTCTATATATAAGGAAGCTTAGGGATCTTTTAATCATGGACGACGTTTTATTATTCTCTTCTCTACTTTGTTCTAGGGTTTAGAACCATGAAGTCTTTTCTCTTTCTTCTTTGTTATGAACTCCATGAATATGAACTAAGTTTTTATTATTGGTTGAAGATGTAGCTGGATTTTGCAAAAACAAGTTATGATTTTTATGAATTAGTTTTCTCTCAATATTATCGTTTGATTTCTACGGGTTATAATAATTGCATGATTGATGGATTGCAATATGATTGAATGTTTGTTTAGTCGAGTCTAGAATTGATTGAACTCACATCCATATTTATAGCTATTTTAGGGTTTTCATCGAGAATATAACCTTGAATACTAGTAGCATGATATGATTAGGGTTTGTAGTGATACATCCTCAAGTCATATGTAGAAATTGACCTTTGTTCGAATTGTTTGCGCAATGTATTTCAATTGCATTGATTAGCCTATTTCAAAACTTAATGCTCCTAGAATTGAACTTGATTAGCGCAAGGCGTTAGGTTATTCTTTAGGTAGAATTCACATACGCAGCCACAATGTGTGTGTCGATAACTTTGGAAATTTACGGAGTATTCTTGCAATAAGGTATTCTATGGCTTTTGATGATAGCGAGATTAAATACGAATTCTATTCATATATTCATAAACTTGTTTACAATTGAAGATGAAACCTTTATCCAATATTTTCACATCCTTGATTTGCGTGTTTACTTTTTATTCGTTTTGCTTTTATTTATTTCCGTTTACAATCAGAAATTCTTCCGGGTGTTTTATATAGGAAACCATAACAATTTGACAACCTAGACCTCTCTGTGGGATCGATCCTTTCTTGCCCTTGCTATATTTATATTTTGAGTAGTAAGAAAGTGTAATTATATTTGTGTCGCTTACGACAGCGGTCAGTGGCACGGCTAGGTTGGCATGCCGTGGGCATAGCATGCCTTGGCGTGGTGGTGGTGCTGGGCACGGAGGTGCGGCTGGCATGCCTTGGCGCGGTGGTGCTGCTGGGCACAGAGGTGCGGCTGGCATGGCTGCCTTGGCGTGGTAGCATAAGAATTTTAGAGTTTTGTACAGGTGATGTCAATCAATGTTAGGGGTTCTGTCGTGGAACATGATACATAGAAAGAAAAGGTACCATGGTAATTCTTACGTTAGCATGTCATTGATTCGATAAATGTGTTAATGGTCAATAAATGCGCTAGAGGTCATGGTGACGTCATGCCAGGTGCATAGTTTTACGATTTTAACCCTAAGCTAAAAACCACCATCAACAGATAGATATGGAGAAAGCTTTTGATAATGTCAATTGGAATGCTCTTTTCTCTATTTTTCAAAGACATGGGCTTAGTTCTAAATGGATTTCTTGGATGTGATGGTGTGTCACTTCCTCTCATCTCTATATTCTTGTAAATAGAGCTTTAACCGATAGGTTCAAACCTTCAAAGAGACTGAGGCAAGGTGACTCGCTGTCTCCATATTTTCCTTAAAGAAAAATAGGAAAACCTTGTGCATAGGAATAGCCCTTATTAGAAGTTTATAACGCTATATAGAAATTATAGTCGTAAAGAATAGGACACTCCTGTTCACGATGGGAGAACCTATTTTACCAATGTTGGACATACATGCAAGTATCAAACCAGAAAACTAGGCAAAAATGAAAAACTGAACAACCCATTTTACCGTAAACCAAAATCCGATGGGGTTTTCTTGTGTTAAGAGCATCGGCTTTATCGCGTATTGGCTTTATGGGCAACCTGAATTTCATAATATTCAGTTGAAAGACTTCATGACCAAGTGGAAATTGACGGTTTTTGAACCTCCTTAATATGTCGATGTTTTTTTCTTCTCGTCCGTGGTGCTTGAGTCTCTTTCTAGATTTGTCTGGGAGATTAATTTTATTGTTATTGTTGTTTTCTTTGGATTTTTTTGTAGGTCTGTTTTTAATTTACGGATAAAAAAAAAAAAAAAAAAAAAAACATCGGCTTTCGCGTGCGGGAAAAGAAAATTCAATCGACATCTTTTTCTTCTTTTTTTCCTTGAAGCATGGAATCGACATCTTGTATTAAACAGAATTGAGAGGTGCGTGGGCTGAGTAAGTTGTCCCTTGAGCACTTTGTTCACCACCACAGTATCTACACGTAGCAACCCTGTCTGCAGTTTCCGCAACTGCTTTACTTTATTGTGTCTTCGTCGACTGACGGATGACAATTGACGACTGGTCCCTGTACTAATATAAAGGTGCATGCATGTCTCATTGATCCCACACACAATAATTTTCTTTGAAGCATTTAATTGACGCATTTATTTTCTATTATTAGTAAAGTAGAGGAAATGTGTAATGGTGTTACCTAGCTCCGCCTTTAATTTTTTTTTTTTTTTTTTTTAATGAGAACTATGTATTAATAAGGTGAAAAACAAGGGCGAGATGCCCCTGCTAACAAACGACTAAGAAAGATCCAGAGAGGACCCGAAAAACCGGATAATGAAACAAACTAGAACAACAACCAACTAGCAACAGAAAAAGCGAACTAAATATGTTACAAAAAAGACCAAACAACCCTAATCAATGTTGATCGAGAACAACCCTCCCCCATCTGGTTATGAAGTTTTCAAGAGAGACACCGTTGAACAACTCTTTGTGACTTAACCATAAGCCTAACAACACTTTGACACTGGCTATAACTTGAGATTCAGTTGAGCATGTGTTTTGAAAAGCTCTCAAATTTCTTCCCCCCTAAATAACCCAAATTATTGCTGCTGGAACAACTTTCCAAACTAGAGCTGTTCTTCCTCTTCCCATTTTGCTCCAAGAGTTGATTAAACTACATATATTTTGAGGAGTTACCCATTTCATCCTAAACTCACCAATGAAATGATTCCACATGCGCCAAATAAAGTCACAATGAACCAAAAGATGACAGTTTCTTTCTTCCTCCTTCAAACATAAGTAACATCTATTAGCCCACGACCAACCTCTTCTCATAAGCTTATCTTGTGTTAATGCCTTCTCTTGGATAGCAATCCACAAAAAGAAACTAACTTTTGTTGGTCATAAGGTTGACCATAAACTATTAGATGGAGAGGAAAGCCTGTTATGTATTTCACCTGAAGATAACCACAGGTAACAACTTTTAACTGAAAAATTTTCAAGCTTGTCTTTGTTCTTCCATATTCTTCCATCGTTGAGGTCTTCTCTTACTTCGCAAAACTGATCAAGAATGGGGAGAAACCTCGATCTCTCTTCTATAACATTATCATGAACCCTCCTTGATATGTTAAGATTCTATTCTCATTTCCCATTGTTTAGAACTCTCATATTTGAGACTGAAACATCCTTATTACTACAAAACGAAAAATAGAGTTTAAACGGGTCTTTCAAAGAAGAATTAACAACCCATATGTCTTCCCAAAAACGAGTTGACAAACCATTAAAACCTCAAATTTGCGTTAGAAGAAAAGTGAGGTAAAAAGTTACATTGGGGTTCAGGGAAAATTCTTTCGTATTTACGTACTAACACACAAGTCCCAGATTTGTGATCGATACCATTTGTATTTACATACAAAAGTTGCAAGTTGGATCGATAAAGTGTTTTATACCTTCCGACCTTGCACTGACGGACTAGACAAACCTATACTTTGGCCCGGCATGAATTATATTTCAACCCTTTTGGGTCCGTCCCTATCTTGCATCTGTAAAGCTAGGTCCTTTACGTTTTTTTATGTCGTGAGGATACAGAGACACACCGGACACAGTTACCAGGACATGTCAAATCTAAAATCTAAAAGGAAAAAAAAATGTGAGCAATTTATGCAATAAAATAGTAGTATTTTTATTTTTAAAATCTTGATCATAATTTTCTTATTATTAATTTTAATTAATTGATTACTAGGTTTTTCACGGATAATGTCTGAACTTATAACTAAAAGAAGAATAAATTAGTATCATATATAATTTTTCAAACCAATATGAATTATTTATAACGTGTTTGAAAATGTCTAGCTAGTATTTGAAAATGTTAGATACAGCTACAATATCTTTCTAAGCGTGTCATTGCAACATAGCAACCTATAATCCAACTGGTCGGTAAAATATGCTTTCAACTGAACGATTTTTAGCAAACGAGGATGAACAATTCTATTACCAACTAACCAAAAGTGAGGGGATCCTCTTTGTTGGAAATTTTGGGCTAAAACAGAGGATGAAACAATAAGAGAAATGTTGTACTTCCGGCTTCAAGGCTCGATTAAGATTCTTTTAGACAATTATTTCTACCCTCCCAATATCAATTGGCGATTACAACAATTATGCGAAATATTGCCGTCGGGATACAATGAAGCCCTATAACAACGTAATTGGATTCAAGGTTTGTACCCCTTGACTGAACCAAGAACACACAAGAATAAGATTCCGATGATGCTTAGAAGAGAGAAAAGAAAGTATTTGATGTTTTTCATTGTTTGAATGAAAACAAATCATCACTACTTATAGGGAACTCATGCCTATTGGAGATGCCTCTTCACTACCAAAAGACATCAATAGTGCCTTATGGGAATGGATGTGTTCTTTTGTGAATCATCACACCCTTTGGAGATGCCTTTTCATCTCAACAAAAATCCATTGCATCTATTCGGCACCTGACGCTCCCCGTGATAGTGGCAAACCAAAACGAAAAACGTTTTGTTTTCTATGTTATTGAAAATATCCAACAATCTCCCCTATTTTCAAAAACCAAAATAGAAAATAAAGTAAAACTTACAAAAACCGGAATGGCTGCATCAATCAAGTGACCGCCACGTACCAGGAAGGGATCAAAGCCAACGTAGTTCAAGCAAAGTTGGGAATAAGCATCATCGTTGAAAAAAAGACATAAATGATATGTATCTTTTGGATTTGAACCTTCACTTAGTGCAAGAAATTCAAAGCCTTATCGAGGTTCAGTGGTGAAACTAGTCTTGAACCAAGTACCCCATGTGATAAAACCGGAATCTCCACACATACCGATTTCGGGAGATTGTGTGTTCGTGAGCTATTAGTTAATGGCCATGTGCTATATCCGGATTCATGAGTCTTCTTTAGAGAACGGTCTTATTCTCTTAGGAAACGGCCTGATTTCCATACTTTCATATAGGTAAGTCTCGAAGGTGTTTGAGACATCTTGTGATAAAAGTTAGACTTATTAAGATTTTCATCCATCCCTTTTTCTTGGTAATCCACACTAAACGAAAATGAGAAGTTTTTTTACTTAGTGCACCATAATCACATCCATAGCTTGTTGGTACCACATTGAACCTTGTTTATCCTTTTCAAAACATAGGTTGGGTTTCTTCTAGGGTGATCAACCTTCCTTCACAGACCTTAGTCCCATTTCTGTATACTTCATTGTGTTGGAACAATTGCCGAATTATGCAGGTATGGAATACCGCACCGGCCTTAGCTTGCCAAATATGATACGAGCGCGAGTCATCCAACTCCCTGAGAAGCATGATTGGATGACCACAGATCAATTCCATCACCCCCAGCGGGTATGGAACCACACACGGCCTTAGCTTGCTAGGATATGATCGATCGCGGTCATCCAGCTCCACAAGCATGGTTCGGATGACCCGCGGATCCAATTACCGTCCACCCAACTGGTGTGGAGTGCACCGGCGCTAAGCTTGCCCAGGATACCTGATCGGTCTGCGGTCATGCTCTGACTCCACAAGCATGCAGTTGGATGACCACGAGATCGGTTCCATCACCCCCAAGCGGGTATGGAATACCGTGCCCGGAGACCACGCATGGTGCGACCATTGATGCTCCAACTTTGCAAAAGCGGCTTAGTCATACCAAGCATTCTGGACGGAAAACCTAAATTAGGGTTTGGCGGCGCTATAACATGTGCGCATAAGCACGTCTCAACCGTCCACCTTCGCGAGGCATAGATGGAGGTGTAGATGTAGACTCAAAGGGCCGGGCATGTCGACACAATCACCATGTGGCCTTTACACACTTGACCAATCGGTGAAACCAACCATGATTAGTTACGACAAATTCGATGCTGACATGCAGGTCGCGCGGCTTTGAAAGCAAATTAGGGTTCAAGACATCGCGCGCGTCATCTTCTCGAACACGAATGGGTCGAATTAGATTGAGCAAGGGTCGGTCACACCATCATGACCACGAGTGGGCCCACGTCTACCTCTTCTTGCGGTCGGCAGGCATATCATACGGCCAATCCAAAACGCCCGCAGCTCAAACTCACGCGGTTACATCTCCCAAATCCTAAGCCCCGTCTAGTAGCTCAACTTCTTAGGTTGATTTGAGTGGCTTAGATCACGTTTTCATGGAATGTCGGTATAGGTGTGAACACCAGCCTACACTACGCGGTAGTATGATCGACCAAGGCCCAGGCCAAGATGGGTCGT
>JAJJWW010001826.1:0-79043 GCA_023531295.1 Papaver armeniacum | reverse complement strand
AGGTTTGTACTAGTGTAAATATCTGTTTTGCTGAGGCTATCTGTTTCTGCCATCTTAACCAGGTATGATTTTCGAGCTGTATGGAATATTGGAACCTATAGATCTTGTTAATGTTGTTTTCTAAAGCATATTGATCATTTTCTGTAAACGTAGGAATACATCATAGATGTATGTGTCCAACACGCTCCATTTGTAAAATTTTCAGTGTGGGTAACGATCTAATCAACTGCTTAATGGTTTAATATGATGAGCCAAAGTGCGCTTGCTCAAAGATGTAGTTTTACCCTCTCAATACTCACTATTCAGTTCTTAGTTGTTTTCTTCCTTCAGTATTTCATGATGTTAATTTTGTTGGTGCAGCCAACATTGAAACCTCCGATCTCTGAGCTTGGTCCAGATGTGCTGCTGGAGCCTATGCCAACAAATGAGTTCTTTCATTTACTAAGAAAGAAGAAGATAGCTATTATGCTTCTTTTACTTGACCAGGTTAGATGTGCTTTCTGTCTTTAGTAAAACTGATTAGGATTACCTTATATGCTTTCTCTTGCTAATTACAAAATTGAATTGTCTTAAAGATAGCAATTAGTTGTATATTTCTTCCTGCAGCCATTCATCGAAGAATTTGGTGTTGGAGCTTCAACAGGCATGGGTTGCTCTCGCAGAATATAAGAATTGGATCTAACTTCTGTCTTGTGCTCTGCAGGATTGAGTTAAAGTTCTTCCACCGTGGTAGTGTTTGGAATGCCAAAGACTTCTCATAGTGTAACAACAGAAGGTTAGGGTTTTCATAGTTTGAAATTGAGAAACTTGCGTTTATGACATTTGGGATTTTGCATAAGTTGTTTAATATTGAATGGGTTTATGGTTCATCTATCATGGATTGTGAAGATCAATAATCGTTCTTGATCGATTTTAATGATATTGAGGTTTCGTCCTGGATTGGGTCTTCTAGTTCTTCTAGAATGGTATATGCATGCAGGTGAAGAATCAATTTATATTCAGGTTCAGAAATCTGCCGGAACTACAGCCGGCAGCATCTTTTTTTGACCTGGAAATAATTTTGCAACGGATATAAACGTAGGAAAATCATCCGTTGCACAAATCACCTGAAATGAGCAACGTATAAAAACAAATAAACCGTTCAAAGAAAACCAAAATGGGACCCATAAAAGTGCTATTCAATTTATAATAACGTTGCACAAATTAAGATATGCGTTGCACAAATTAAGATATACGTTGCACAAATAAAGATATACGTTGCACAAATAAGAAAAATAAACCGTTGCACCAACAAGTGTGCAACGTTTATAAACGTTTCTCAAATTAATTTGTGCAACAGATAATATACGTTGCATACCAATGCGCACCGCCGTTTTGTCAACAATTATTACCGTTGCACAAATTATGCGCAACGTTTATAAACGTCACAAAAAGGCTGTTTTGGTGTAGTGAAACATCATCCTCATCATTCAAATTGGTTGAATTAATTTTTACGATGAGTTCAGAAACCTCACCATATGAAGTGTAATCAGACATTTTGAAGAGAGATAAAGAGAAATATCAATAGTGAAATTAAAAGAAATAACAAATAAAGAGATAAAGAGAGAAGAAGGTCAGATAAAAGGCTAGAAGAATGCATAGAATCAGTAAGAAGATATTACAGAAATGGATCAATATCACTTAGGAGTCCCTAGTTAGCGTATAATTCGTGAATCCGTCCGTAACGTCCGATTCTGTACGTATCATATGTATGTTAACCCCAACTTAGTTTTGCAAATTTCATCCTAAAAAGAATTTTACGCGTAATTACGAATTACCGAATTATACGTCTCGTATAATACTTTGCCACATCATCACCAAATTACCACTCTTTATCAAATATTTGACTTTTAAAATTGTATATACAGTCTAACCTCGATAAACGAATACCCTTGGGACCGCAATAAAATATTTGTTTGGCGAGGTTATTTATTTAGCAGTAATTGAATATTTATTTCTTTAGAGAGTATTTTTAGCCTTTAACATATATAATTTTGATGTTTCCGAACCAGAAGCTGGTCGATTAGAAAAATAATTCAAAGAATTAACCGATATCATTTTTAAATTACATTGTAGAATTATGGTGGACGTTGAACATTTTTTAAACCATTCTTACGAGAATGGTGCAATTACTGCAATTTCCTACGAACGAATAAATTATCGAGCCTGGTAATAAATGATAAGAATGATCCTAAACAAGATGATAATATTGCTTCATAAGTTATATATACATATACATGCATTACAAAAATTAAGGATGAGACGCATTTTGGTTTAAGGTGGAAGGAAACGAAAATCAACTTTAAATGTATTTTTCGAGAACAAATGACTTCCTAAAGGAACATTGTTGATTGTATACAATATTTCGGTGTTTGTATGAAATCTAGTGTTTATTCATTTATATTTACATAGGACCATTAAGGACTCAAGAATTTTTATTCATTTATGCATTTAGCCTCTTTTCCCAAGTCGGGATCGAAGAAAATTATTCATTTGACAAGGTTATTTATTTATCGAACATTAGTTTATTTATTTATCGAACATTCGTCTTATAATTTCACTTAGCTGTTCAAGACTTGGATAATTAAAAAAAAATATGAAAATAGACTTCTTTTTTCAAGGTTAGACCATACACCAATCTTATAATTTCACTTAGCTGTTCAAGCACAGAGGAAGAAGACTTGGATAATAAAAAAAAAATGAAAATAGACTTGGATAAAAGTGAATTTTCTTTTTTAGTTTCTGTCCAAAGAAAAAAAAATGACCAAAAGAATAAGCATCCAGGGAATCGAACCCTGGTCAGTACCGTGGGAGGGTACTATGATACCACTACACCAGATGCGGTGGTGATCACTAGGTTGACCCTACCTGAATTAGACCCGGGTTACACAGTACCGCAGAAAACTGCCTCTGTTCTCAATATTGTGACAACAGGTTCGGGCATCAAAGGCTTATACAGGGAAAGACCATCTCATTTTTACACTCTTACACTCTGCAGTACTTATGACTTCGACTCTAATATTAGCGGCACTTATCATGTGGCCTTTGGCATTTACAGGTGAGCTAGGTGTCCTCCAATGCATGCATGTACGTGCAGCTTCTAAGGCCTATGTCCCAACACCGACTCTGCAAGAGTGCAGTTGCCACATCAACATCGAAACGGCTCAAAAACAGTGTCTTTTTGAAGCTCAAAAGAGTATGTGTACTGTGGGCATAACATAGCCAGTCGATCTTTCGACAGGTAACTATCTCTCCTAAATATAAATGTGACGGATACAGCCAAAGGTTGTGGGTATCATAAACTTTTTGGTGCATGTACCATTGTACCTAATGTCGAAACGTAGGGGTAGCTATGTTGTTTACTCTGTTGTTTCCTTTCGAAAGCAAAGAGTGGAACCAAGCTGTAGGGGTAGCTATGTCATTGGTATTAGGGTGGCTTACCCAGGCTGCAGCCCACCCCAAAATTTCTAAAAAGATATTTTGTTAGTGTAATTTTTAACATTTGTAAAATTTAGCGCAGGTGTAAATTTTTATTAGCCCATTAATTGTTAAGATATGATCAGAAGATTTTGGAACTCGATCCCACATGGATTAATTTTTGAATAGAATCTCAACCGTTCAAAGGCTATAGGAAAAAACAAGTATTCATGATGTTTCTTAAAATTAGGTATTGAATGGGCTCACCTGTTAAGTGTCAGTTTGATAAAATAAAACTGTGTCAAATGGGGTGTCTTGTCCTTAACTAAGCAAGCGTTTGTCCACCTTTAAAAAAAGAAAAAGAAAAGTGTTAAAATTCATTTTTCTTATATGAAGTGACTACAATTTTATGTATATCTATGTATAATCTAAAAATGCAGTGTATTCATGAGACAAAAATACAATATGTCATGACTTATTATGCGTATATGTACAAACTCCAAATATTTTGCATCCCTATAATAACCTTTGAAACTAGAAAAAAAATTGGGCGGCCTTCGGCCGCTAAATAAATCAGGATTATTATTTTCGATACACAAATTATTCGTCCCTTATATTAGTTACAAGCTGAAAAAAATTGATTCAAAGCTTTGTGCTCCAAGGAAAAGAGATCGTGTGGCATACCTGATAGACGCATTTATGTGTCTATATTAGTCTCAATTCTCTGTAATGTTAGTACTCGATTTTGCGCTTATTTTGGTATTTTATGTCTTTATAGGTGTTTTTGGAGAAATAAACTTTGCGGCGAAATTGGCTCGAAAAGTGGTATTGGCGCTCGTGGGAGAAAATTACTATTCGGACTCTCGGTTTGGATAAGGGGTAACCTAATTACTAAGGGGCGTCCCACTCGTGGCAACTACTATTGCAGACCGGAGCTCATAAAGGAGGTCATCTCCTACGTTTGAAATATGTTTTTGGTGGAAATTTTCCTTTCACCTCGAGAAGATATTGAATTGAATTTGGAAGAGTTTAAACGAGATTCAAATGCAGATTATCATTGGGCTGGACCTGTTTTGGATTAACAGGGCTAGTACAGGCCTTTAAATCAACAGAGTTGGGCTAGCATGATCGTGTTAGAAGAAACAGAGGTGTGGAGTTCACGGTTTGCTGCGGGTGCGAATATTATCGGGTTTGGAAGTTACGTGCGGATGGGAAGTTTAGATTAATAAGGGAAGTTTGAGTTTACAAGTTAACTCAGAATACGCGTGAGAAAATAAAGGGAAGATTCTGTTGAGTCTCGGTGATACAGGGAAACACGTGAAGAATAAAAATAAAGATTTTTCCCGTAGCTTGAGGTGAAAGAAAATGAGAGATTTAATCGGTGTTATAGTGTATAAATAGTTGGTACGAGTCCTAGAAAGGTATACGGAGAGTTTGAGGATACTTTGGAGGAGAAATAGAGGCTTAGAATCGAAAGAAAAGAGAAGAGAAAAAAGTTACCTGCTGCTGCAAAGAAACTAAGAACACCTAAAACATTGGACTACCAAAAGCCATCGCAGAAGCAGTCTTAAAAACAACGACAGAGAGAATCATCTATCGTTGTTCAACAGTGGAAAAACAAAGACCCTCAGAGACGGTCGTTTATCTCTGAAAAATCATTGTAAGCACTTTTATTATTATTTTTAATACAATGATTAATGAAATTTTCTCCAATCTTCGATCTATGAGTAGCTAAATCTATTTTCTAGGGTTTTGGAGGAAACTATTTTTAATGGGTAATATTTAGTAATTAATTTCTTTGGCATATTTACTCCAAAAATTGTGTTTAATTTGTCTAAAAATTCTCTCTTCTTTACATGCTTCGTAAAAACTGTTTTGGGTAGTTTCTACCGTTCTTTTATAAGCGAAGGAGGATTAGGCCTTAGAATAGCGACGAAAGTCATAAAAAAAGAGCTTGTAGTGTTATATTTTCCAAAGCATGAGATTGAGTTTGAAAATTGTTTTGAGTAAAATAAGAGTATTATGCCAAAGTTTTAATCATTGAGTTTACCATCATTAGAAGTAGCGGAATCCAAAGCCCTAGACTCATCTCTCCTTGTTAAAAAAAAATCAATTTTAATTAGTTTGTCTTAGTATTTTCTTTTAATAATCAAAAACCAAATCTTCAAAAAAAAAAAGTCCGAGCGAATGATACTCTACTTACCACAATTAAAACTACATCAATACCGATACTCGCTTTAACTATATTACTACAGTTGTCATTCTCGCAGTTGAGATGAATTAAGTTCAGAGTTCGAGAAAAAAATAAATTAGCCCTCCCGTACATAAATTCCTGGTTCCGTCGATGTATCTATTGGATGTGCTTCCATGCTTTCAGCATGTTTTTATAGTATTAGCTAGTTTGTATCATATCACGCCTTCTTTGGAAAAGGACCAACGGGAAGTTAGGGTAAAAGTTTGTTTTGGTATGTATTTATTTTTTTCAAGTCAATGAAAAATAAAAATCAGAAAGTCTTGATAGACCGAGTGTAACTACCACGAAAAAAACCCGCCAGACTCATTACATGTGGCCCCTGCTAAACTCCCGAGGGATGGGCCCACAGGGGACCATAAAATTTCAGAAAGATGTGAGAGGCGGTTTTTTTTTTTCGTTATTTTTTCCTCAGTCCGTATGGAATCACTGAATAAAAATTAGTTTTGTGATATGAGCTTGTTAATAACTATGAAGCACTTATACTTCAAAATTGGTGACGTATCCGTATCGACGTTGTATCAGTATCGGATACTTGGGGATACCTGGGGATACGTATCAGATACTCCATTTAAAGTGTCACCTTTTTTTAATTACAAAAAGGGTAGGGGATACTCTGGGATACCTCTCAGATACTCTATAAGGGGATACTTCCACTACGGGAAAAACAGTAATCTACAATCAGAACTTCACAACTCGTATATTTAAGGTTGTGAAAGGTGGTATGTTTGACAACCTTTGTCAAACAAAAGTTGTCAAAGTATAAAAACGTCCAACTCTTAGGACCAAAGAGGAACAAAGAGTCGTGACGAAAATCAATATCACAACGTTTTTGTGAAAAGAGTAGTGACCACCTTTACACTTTAATAACTCATCTCGTTAAGGTAGTGAATAACTCGTATAACAACACTTATAAGTGTTGTTGAAGATAAAAAAATATCATTAGTGAATAACCGTGTAACAACACTTATAAGTGTTGTTGAAGATAAAAATATCATTTGAAAAAGTGATGTTGGAGAGATTCGAGCACAAGCCTATGGGTGTTAGCACAAGTTATCAACCATCATTCTTTCCTCCCAATATTGGTAATTTTGTTATATTTTTTTATTATTAATATCACAACCCTTATAAGGGTTGTAAAAAAAAAAAAAAAAAAAAAAAGTGTATGAGGCTCGGGAGACTCGAACCTGAACATCCCGTGTCCATCTGGTGTATTCCAACCACCCTTCCACGTTTAGATAACTGATTCTATTTTGCATCTACTTTTATATATAAGCAAAATTCAAACTGAGCCTTAAAAAAAAGACCATCAAATGCGCCACTTTGCCTGAACATACAAGGCATTGTTGATCATAACAAACAAATATTTTTTATGTATACATAACAAATCGATTTCTATAATCACGGAAAGACAATAACTCAGTAATGTACCAAGAAGCGCAAAAGCGGAAACAAGAACATGAGAAAAAGGACAGGAAATGGAAAGAAATATAAGCCATAGAAATTCAGCGAAACAACTTGCCAGAATGGACTAAAGTAAATGATACAATAATTGCTCCAGTCCATTCCACAATCCCCTTTTCTCTCCTCCTTTATCCCAAGCTTGAGACCGCAATGAAATGATAAATCATTTCAATGGCGGAGTTAAAAAGGGGGTTTCTCTCAAGAGAAACAGACAGCATATCATACCAACAACATAAAAAGAAACAGATCATACAAACAATATTAAAAGTCACCCAACATCAACTGTACTACATAATTTAGTTAAAAACCATACATAAAAATACAATACACTACTGACAGTTGCATTCTTGGTTCTTCTTCAGTTGATCCTGCTGCACCCATTTCACCTATTCCCCGTTGAAACACAAAAATACAATCAGAAGCAGAATGAAAGGAAAAAAAACAAAAAAAAACAATAGAAATGAAAAGAGTAAACCCACCATCAGGAATTCCTATAATCTAACATTTTTTTTATACAAAATCTATATATTTATAAATTTATACATAAAATCTAAAATTCTAAATATTTATAGTTATTTGTAATCATGATCATATTGAATAATTATATCTAAACATAATAACTTGTTGACTATAAAGAAAAAAGACTTGGTATTAATTTTTCTGGTGCTTAAAAAAAAATGGTGCTAGAAAAATTTAAGGCTTATTGGGCAGTCATGTTTTTCATGTTGTTTTAGAGAGAAATCGGAGTACATGTGATTTTATCCATTCAATTAACAAAAGTAAGACCAAACCCAAAATGCTGAAAATTTAATATTTGCTCACTTTAATAATCAAAATAGTATCTATTGGATTTTTTTATTTTATGATTTTTTAGTAGAGTGAATGATAATATATAAATTATCATACTATAATTATTAATTGTATCTGAAAATTTTATACAGAGCCTTTGGTTGGTAACCTAGCAACAAGATGGGCCCCAACTCCTCTTTGAATAGCAACGCCTAATCTATAAAAAATAAAACTGCCTAAGCCACTACTGGCATCATTGCTTATCAAGCAATTCCGTAAGCGTTTGAAAAGTACAATATTATCTTCCCCGAGCTCGCCTAAGGTAGAAAAAGCCAAAACACAAAAATTGTATGTGTGCGAACTCGAACTTATGACCTATTGCTTATTCGCTCCAACTCAAACATATGTAGAGTGAATTATTATTATATTAAATATTTTTTTGATAAATACACGTATCCCACCGTGTCCCGTATCCCTATTTTATGAAAATTGACGAATCCCGTATCGTTGTTCCGTATTAGTATCCCCGTATCAGTATCGGTGCATCATAGGTTAATAATGTTTTAGCAAGTTTGTCCATATATTACATGTCCCTTTTTGAAATGCCAAATTCAGTTTTTAAGAAGATTGAGCAAATTATGAAAGACTTCCTGTGGCATGACAAGAAGGGTAAAAAGAAGATACATTTGGTAAAATGGACAACTATAATGAGAAGAAAAAAATCAGGAGGTTTAGGCATTAAAAATTTGAAGAAAGTCAATGAAGCACTGCTTATTAAGTGGTGTTGGAGATATGTTGTTGAGGACAAGGCTTTGTGGAGATCTATTGTTGATGAAAAATATGGACCTGGAGAAACAGTCTGGATTTTTAAAGTACCAACTTGCACTTATGGAAGATCACTCTGGGTAGCCATTATGAAGTACCAATCCAGTTTTTTAAAGTATACAAAAATTTAAGATCAATAATGGATCACTTTGCAGATTCTGGGATGATAACTGGATCCATGACATTCCTTTAAAGACTTGCTACGTAAATCTTTATGCTATTTCTAGAGCTAAAATATTATCTGTTGCAGAAATGGGGACAACTTTTGGTAACTCTGATGTTTGGGATCTGCACATTCCAAGAAGACAAAATGCCGCTGCAAGAGCTGAACTTGCACTTCTTACTGCAGACTTACATGACTTCAATTTCAATATGGGTGCAACGGATGAGCTACAATGGTCTCTTATAAAACATAATACCTTCTCTGTTAGCTCCATGTATGACAGATTAATTCTAGATGATGATGCAACTCCAACTGATCTGAATTTTTATCTCATTTGGAACCTGGAATGCCCTCCAAAGATTGGTTTCTTCCTCTGGTTAATTGCTCATAGAAGACTCCCTACAAGAGATTTACTCATAAGAAGGAGAATTGATGTTCCAGGTACATGTCTCTTTTGTAATGAGATTGAAACTTGCTCTCATCTTTTGATGCACTGTACATTTGCTAGACAAGTTCGGGAGAAGATTTAATCTCAGATGAATTGGTATTTTTCTATGCCTGCTGATATCCACTCTCTCTTACATGCCCTGGGTCTTCCTCAAAGTAACAAAGCTAAAAATGCAGTCTGGAATTTGGTTCCTGCAGCTGTTATGTGGTGTATTTGGAAGGAAAGGAATGCAAGAATATTTTCTGACAAGGTTTGTGAATAAAGCTATCTACTACCCGTTCACATGGGCTTTGGCCATTCAAGATTTTGAGAACATTGTTTCTGCAGATGTGATGAAAAACTGATGTTATATTTATTTTGACTCTTGATAAGTTCTGGTACCTTGTTACCAACTTATTTCTTTTCTTTCTTTCTTCTCATGTAACTTTTGTCAGGGTAGTATAATCCTGTTATACCGTCTCTTTTTGATCGATATATTTCTTCTTTACCGATCAAAAAAAAAAAGAGTTTGTTTATATCGGTGTTTTGCACTAATGGTTTTTTTTAATCGGAAATTTGTATGATTTTAGCTATCGTAGTGTGCTTAAGGTCTGGGAGTTGGGACATTTTGGCTTCCATGGAGTTTGGGTGCTTTCGTTGTATTTTAGGGTGAACCGAAATTCACAACTTTTTGAATCAATACTATGTTTCTTTCAACTATTTATCCTCTCCCATTCAAAATTGTTAAGATAGTGATATTTTGAGAATATTGAAAATGAGAAAATTATGTGACCACACTGAAAATATTCGGAGAAGAAAAAGAACAAGGCCGTAAATAACCTTCACTTAAACAATCAGAAAAAACCATCAGCTGATATGACAAATGGCAGCTCATTTTTTATCCCTCATGCCCCCGACAAATATTGTGCACCATCAAAAAACAAAAATTCTCCACCTGAACTTTAAGAGAAGCGCTCTGGTGGGGCGTGTTTTGGCTAGCACATTTGCAAATTTTGGGGTCACAACCCAGAATTTTGTGTCAGGTACCGGTCACGTGGTTAGTTATTTAGGTTATAGTCGAGTTGTGGTAGATTTAGGTCGAACCATGACTGTAACTACAATTAGGGTGTTCCATTAGATACCAGCTTCAACAGTCAAGAGGATTACTAAGGGGTTGAGATAGGCCTAATCCAACAGGCTATCACCTAACTTAGCTGACCCTGCATAACTTATGGCAACTTTAAAGTGTGTGTTGTACTCCCTCGTCCAAGTATGTAGTCGAATCCAAATAATGTATATTCTCTTTCTTTTGGTGCTACAAACACATGCATCAACTTGTGAGGTTCGGTAGTTTTTTCAGTTCCTCTCAAGTCAAGATTTTTCATTTGACCTATATTGTATGCCCTTCTGTTTCATCTGGATCGTGCTGCGTACTTAATTCATCTGGATGGTGAGTTCAATTCAACTTGTCAGCACTAAAATGTCATGGTGAATTTGGACATACTTTGCGAAGGATGTAGTTTCGATGGAACTACAACACTAATATCGCCACAACTATAAAAACTTGGAAGCATGAATGGGGTGACGAGCGTCTTAATCGCATTTGGAACAATTTACCGGTAGCTATATGGTGGTGCATTTGGAATGAAAGAAATGCAAGGATCTTCAACAACAAAAAGAGAATTTGGTAAGTTTGATTAGAGATATCAAGATTCAAGCTTTCTTTTGAAGCGGAGTCTAACACTAAAATGTTAGGATTAACGCCAACACGGTAATAGCATTGTGGGACACAAATTTCTATCATTCTCATTGATTAGGATCTTCAAAAGTAAGATCATGCGCTTTATACTTTGTTTTTTTGGTTCTTTTTCTTCCTTGGGTGACCGAATCCCCTTTCGGTTTCCTTCTTTTTTTCGGTTGTATTTATTGGGTTGAGTTACCTCCCTTAAGTATCTTTTTTCAATGAATTTTCCTATTGACCGATAAAAAAAAAAAAAAAATTCAACTTGTCAGATTCAATGTTCAATTCCAGAAAATGTTCAATTCCCAAACAATTCAATTATTTGCTATTCGAGAAGGTTTCATTTGTTTCTTCATATCGGAAGATTTAAAAAAAAAAAAAATTTTACACAAAGTGTCGACTTGAGTTTAGCTCAACTATGTGCTTTCCGTCCGACCACCAAGACTCCATGCATGCACCTTTCAAAAGTTTCCAAAAGGCTTCTTCAGTCGTCAACAAGCTAACTGCGCGAAGTTGGCTTCACTACTGCTGGAATATCCTCGAACCTTTTCTGTAATTGTGCACAAATTAAAAAAAATTAAAAACAAAGCTCCATACAGATGGTCAGAAGCTATAATAATTAAGAAGATGTCCTACATAAGTTCAGACTCTTTGTTTAAAACTAGACACATCTCGTAGGCCTTTTGATATCGAAACTAAAGCCCTAAACTAAGGTAAAAAGGAAGAATTTTTACTTACCCCGACATTGTTCCTGTCCCACAGCTTCTTGACTCCATAATCAACAGCCTGCAAACCAACACACAATCTCATCACATCAGTTACATACTACGGTTACGTGGAGAAGATTAAGTACATCATAAGTGTAAGAAACAACACATAGAATTAGCACAAACCCTAGCGTTTCAACAAGAGAAAGAGTTGGTACACTTGCCATTACAAGCATGAAAAGAACCGATAAATCCTTTCTAGGATCGACAGGAATATAAAACCACACCAAAGAAAAGACCAATTTACAAGCATGAAATTTTACCCTTTCACAAGCGAAGGCACCAAAGAGGACGACAGGAATATAAACGTAGTTTCTCTGCATAAATAATTTGTAAAAAACTTCAGCTACCGTTTTGGATGCCATAGCTGCTTTTCTCACTTGGGGGAATTTCTAACTTAGGGGAAAGTGAAGCGTGAATGGTTTTTTTTCACTCTTCTGTGTCTTACAAGAATAACATCGACGACATTATATTTATAGGGATAGTCATAGATTACCCGCTGGAGTCCTAATCCGAGCTACATACAAATAAAGAAGAAATCCTAACCGAATTTCGTTATCGATTTCCTACTCTAATGATATTTCCCCTAATGGCGGAGTTTGGAAATTCCTAAACAAAAATACAATATCTATTTGTTTTCCTGTCCGCGACCCTTGATTTTATCATCTTACGGCCGGGATCTAACGCAGCCAAAACTTGGGTATCACAAACTTTGTCTTGGCATGTACCTAATGTTTTCCTTCCCAACTTGGTATCCTTATCTTTAGTTTCCAGGGGATTAAACACCGTCCATGGAAACTAAATCATCAAATGCTAGTTCCTTTTGGAACCAGACAACAGGCACACTCCGGATCACCCAAGTATCGTCATCATGAATATCGGAGCCGTTCTGCTAAATATGCAGGTGGATTTGCCAAACTTCATACAGAAGTACTACCCACTAATAACATGCTTATTATTAGCTGTGCTGTCCTTCTACTACTTATGGGTCTCCATTACGAGACCAGGAAGGAATTCAAAAACCAAACTACAGCCACCTGAAGCAGCAGGTTCATGGCCTATAGTAGGTCATCTTCCACATCTGGTAGGATCTACACCTTTGTTCAAGACCCTTGCTAACATGTCTGACAAATATGGACCTATCTTCATGGTCCGGTTTGGAATGCACCCAACCTTAGTTGTAAGTAGTTGGGAGATGTCTAAGGAATGCTTCACCACCAACGACAGGTTCCTCGCCAGTCGTCCGCCTAGTGCTGCAGGCAAGTACCTCACTTACGATAACGCTATGTTTGGTTTCTCGGTTTACGGTCCTTATTGGCGTGAGATACGGAAGATCTCTACTCTCACTTACTCACACATAACCGACTCGAGTCCCTCAAGCATATCCCCTACTCTGAGATCGACAACTGCGTGAAAACATTATATACACGTTGGGTGAAAACCAGAAGCCAAATAAAGCATAATGCTGCAGGTGCAGCTGATGATTGGGTTAAGATCGACATGTCAGAAATGTTTGGACATTTAATCTTGAATGTGGTGTTGAGGTTGGTTGTAGGAAAGTCGACTGTTGTTATCCAGAAAGGTAATGGTGAAAACTACACCAAGGATGATGAATTAGAAGGTAGAAAGCTTCACAAGATTATCATAGAGTTCTTCGAACTATCAGGGGCTTCAGTAGCATCTGATGTGCTTCCATACCTTGGGTGGTTTGATGTGGATGGACAAAAGAAACGCATGAAGAAGATAGCTAAGGAGATGGACATTATTACTGAAAAATGGCTTGAAGAGCACCGACAGAAAAGGAGACTACAGCCACTATCAATCCCAGCAGCAGTAGGTATGAATCATGATGATGAGACTGACTTCATGACCGTGTTGCTGTCAGTTCTCGATGAAGAAAGGGATGATCAATTCTTCGGTTACAGTCGGGACACTGCCATAAAAGCCACATGTTTGGTGAGTTAATAGCCACATGATTCCGTTGGAAGATAATGTATACAAAAATACTTCACAACCTCATATAATAAATATATACAGTGTATTATGGTCCTAGTAGAAGATAATGTATACAAAAATTCTTGGGAGACAGTGCAATAAAAATAAGTCCAATGCTTCCCCTCCAAAACCTTTATCTCTAGTAGATCTGCGTTCACCCCAAAAGATCCTCTATTTTGGAGTCATTTTCTAATATTACTTAATTGGTGTATGTAGGTGTATTGCATGATTGTTGATTGAACACAGAAGGAAATTTGGATGAGCTAATCTAATTTACTTTTGTCTACCTTGCAGACACTTATCTTGGCTGCTACAGACACCACTTCAGTGTCATTGACGTGGGCTCTCTCGCTACTACTCACCAATCCTAGTGTTTTGCGGAAGGCTCAAGATGAGCTTGACACAGTGGTTGGCAAGAAACGAAACGTAGAAGATCGAGACATCAATGACCTGGTCTACCTCCAAGCAATCATCAAGGAAACTCTCCGGTTGTATCCTGCTGGTCCACTGGCAGTACCCCATGAGGCTATTGAAAACTGTAATGTGGGCAGGTATGAAGTGAAAGCAGGAACACGTTTGTTGGTTAACTTGTGGAAAATTCATCGTGATCCTCGAGTATGGTCAAACCCGTTAGAGTTCAAGCCAGAAAGGTTTCTTCCACAGGTGGATGGTACTGCTGGTGGTTTTGAAGCTTCGAAGTTGGACTTTAGAGGTCAAGATTTTGTGTATACACCATTTGGTTCAGGACGAAGGATGTGCCCAGGGATCAACTTTGCTGCTCAGACACTGCACATGACACTAGCTCGCCTACTCCATGCATTTGATTTCGATAATGAGTCAGGTGGATCAGTAATAGACATGACAGAGGGGTCAGGTTTAACCATGCCCAAAGTTACCCCACTCGAAGTTCAGCTTCGCCCACGCCTTCCTAGCACACTTTACTAAAAAGTAGTGCCAAAGTTTCAAGAAGAAATGATATTCTTATAATCGCATTTATTTTGGTATCACGTATGAACTATGAAGGTGAAATTTGGATTGCTGGTATAGTAGTATTGCATAGTGGTGTTCTATAATGAAAATATGCCAAGTCCTCTGGAATAGAATGAAAATAAGTACTTTGGTGAGTACAAGGCTCACTGCAATTTGCAATTATTGTAAGCAATGGAGTGTAAAGTACGGGGTCAATTTAGAAAATTCGACGCATTGCAGCACACTCAAAGAAAATTTCATAATGATCAAGACAATGAACAATATTGTACGGTACGGATTTATTAAGTTTTTAAATATGACGTGTTCAAGAAGACTTATGGACATGACCTCATTTTATATTCGCACCTTACACCGACCTCTTGTTTGTTGGCACATCTGTGTCTTTGAGCCAATAAGAAAAAAGGGTAATTGTCAACTTACAGGTCGGGGGAAAGAATCTTTCATTCTCCTTGAAGTTTTTCAACCCGGTATAGTTATACATACACCAAAGAACTAAAGAGTTTCCATTTCCTGTAATCCAAGTACTCAAAATGCTTTCGCTTTCGTCTAAAGATTCAACTAGCCATGATATTTCAACTGACATTGGTATTGAAAATAGAAAATATCTCTTCACGTTTACAGATACACAGGATTGGTGTTTATAACCACCAACCAACAGACAAGAGAGACAGACCACGACAAGAGAGACAGACCACAAACAAGGAGACGCGTGTCAAACGGTAAAGATAACAACGAGAAAAGATAACGAAGGTAAAGATAACGAGAAATAGACACGACCACAAATATTGCAATTACCCCCCTCAAGTGTCTTTGGTTTGTAAGTCGTTGAGAGCTAAAAACGCAGACTTGTCCTTCAACAGAGAGAATCGAGGTCCATGAAGCCCCTTAGTGAAGATATCGACCCAATTGAGCAATGGTGGAAATATAAGATACCTTCAAGGTCTTAGCCTGTACAAGCTCTCTGACAAAGTGAAAATCCAGTGCCATATGCTTCATTTTACTGTGAAAAACAGGATTGGATGCCAGAGATAAAGCACTAATGTTGTCACACTGAGAGATGAGGTGGAGCGAGAAGAAAGATAAATAGGTCTTTAAGTAGTTGACATAACCACACTATCTCAGCAGCAGAGTTAGCTAAGGCCCTGTACTCAGCTTCAGTAGTTGATCTGGCTACAGTGGACTGTTTCTTTGAGCTCCAGGAAATTGGGTTATGGCCAAAGAAGATGCAGAACCCAGAAGTAGATCGTCTCATCATCGGGATTGCCACCTAATCAAGATCACTAAATCCCCGTAAAGTGTGAAGTCCTTTGGAGAAAAAGAGACCATGATCCAAAGTTCCCTTGATGTATCTGAGAATTCTCTTTGCAGCAGCCATGTGAACAGTGGTAGGTTGATGCATAAATTGGCATACTTGATTCACAGCAAAACTGATCTCAGGCCTGGTCCCGGGTGAGGTGATCGTAAGGCGCCAACGAGAGACCTTGAACTCGGTTGGATTGGAGACAGAATTCCATCGCACCGAGAGTTTAGTGGTGGTGGAAGCGGGAGTAGAGCATGCCTTAGCACCAACAAGTTGAGTTTTGTCCAATAGATCCAAGGCATATTTAGTCCGACGAGACAAACAAACACGAGAGGCATTGCGTTTCACTTCAAGGCCAAGAAGTAATGCAGAGCACCAAGATTCTTGATTGGAAATTGAGAGCTTAGAGAATCAATAACCGATTGACAAAAAGTGAAGAAGAGCCAGTGATTAAAATATCATCAACATACACTAGTAAGTAAGTGAGGATGGAGCCATGTTTGTATACAAACAAGGAGGTATCAGCTGATGATGTTTGGAAGCCCAGGTCAAGAAGAGAAGCATGTAATTTGGCATACCATGCCCTTGGAGCCTGTTTAAGGCCATATAGGGATTTGTGCAGTTTGCAGACATACTCAGGATGGTCTTTGTCAATGAAGCCTGGTGGTTGAGTCATAAATACCTCCTCTTGAAGATCCCCATGCAAAAAGGCATTGCTAATGTCCAATTGAGTTAAGTTCCAGTTGAACTGTACAGCCAGTGAGAAAATCAACCTGATGGTTGTTGGTTTAGCAACTGGGCTAAAGGTTTCATGATAGTCTAAGCCCTCCTGCTGATGGAAGCCTTTAGCAACAAGTCTGGCCTTGAATGTGTTCACAGAACCATCTGGATTTTGCTTGATTTTGTATACCCATTTGCACCCCACAACATTTTGACCAGGACAAGGAGGCACTTTAGTCCAAGTGCCAGTTAACTGTAAAGCATCATGTTCATTGTGCATTGCAGTGATCCACTTAGGATTCTTAATGGCTTGAGAGAAGCAGGTTGGAGTTAGGGGAAATGTGGAGTTAAGATAGGACTCTGGCAGTTTATGATGAGTGGCAAAGTACATTTTTGGTTTAAAGATGCCAGATTTACCTCTGGTTGTCATGGTGTGAGAGTTTTGAGTAAAGGGAACTGGAGTTGGTAAGGATGGTGAAGGTAGGGAGAGAGGAGAAGCAGGTGTAGTGGTTGAAATAGATGAGGAGTGATCAGATGGAAAAGAGGTGGAAGTGAGTAATGAAATTGGAGATGAGGACAGATTCAGCAATGTAGGGTAAGGAAAGCAATCCTCATTAAAAATGACATGCCTAGAAACATAAACTTTGCTCGAGATAGGATCTAGCACTGTAGCCCTTCTGTCAGCAAAGATATCCAAGAAAAACACAATGAATGCTTCTAGGTGCAAGTTTGTGTGAGGAATAAGGTCTCAACCATGGAAAGCAAGAGCAGCCAAAGCTTTTAAGAAAATGATAATCGGGCTTTTTCTTAAATAGTTTCTCAAATGGGGACAGAAAATTGATTGACCTAGTGGGTAGTCTATTAATGATGAAATTAGCTGTGAGAAAAGCATCAACCCAAAATGAATCAGGGAGATGAGAAGTAATTAAAAAGGTTCTACCAATGTCCAAGATATGCCTATGTTTAGCTTCGCAACACCATTTTGTTCGAGAAGAATGAGGACAGTAACTTCATGTCTAATACCATGAGTAGTAGTAAATGCAGCCATTCATTGTTGATAAACTCTCCTCCACCATCCGATCTAATACAAACTATGGTAGCAGATAGCTCATTTTCTATTTGAGTTTTGAAGTTAAAGAAAATTGTCTTGAAGTCAGATTTGGCAGACAAGGGAAATAGCCAACAAAACTTAGAATAATCATCAATAATGTTGACATAATAGGAAAAACCACTATTAGAGAGAACAGGTGAAGGCCCCCATAAATCCATATGAAGTAATTCAAGAGGTTTAGTAGTACAACTAGAAGATAAAGCAAATGGAAGTTTATGAGATCTTCCTAGTTGACAACTATCACGAGAAGATAGGTGTAGCTATTACATTAGACTCATTTAAAGTAGAACAGACTCTTTGTAGAGTTTGAAAAGAAGGATGAGCAAGCCTATGGTGCCAGATAGGCGAGGAAGACTTGACAGTGTGGAGGGCTTTAAAGTCAAAGTGGAGTGAAAATTGATGGGATAAAGGCCATTTCTATGTGGTCCCCCGGGCGAGAATCTTCCCACTCAAGATCCCGCATGAATAGCCAGCAGGAGTGAAGGTTATAGAGCAGTGGTTATCACTAGTGAACTTGTGATGATAGAAGGTTTGAGGTGGCTTTTGGAACATGTAGTATATTACGTAGTGTAAACTGACCAGAAGGAGTGGAAATAACAGAATTACCAATAGAGGAAATGGGCATACCTTCACCAGTGGCAGATTGTATATATTCATAGCCATCATAAGAAGTATAGTCTTCAATTGGATATGCAGAAGTAACATGTTGGTTGGCGCCACTATCAAGATACCATGGATTTTCACCAAAGATGTTGGTCACACAAGCATAGCATGAAGATTCTGTGGTGGATTTCTTCCTTGGTAAGCAAAGTTGAGTCTATGTGTACATTCGGGGAGCAAGATGACTTGTACTACCACATAGCCGACATTTAATTTTCTCACCAGTTGTTTGTAAAGATGAAGGTGGTGGTGTGGACATAGGTATAGGAGAAGCATAGCCTCTAAATGGTGGTGGTGGTGGTCTTGTTGGATATGATGGATATGAAGGATAAGAAGGAGCATATCCTTGAGATGGTTGATAATAGTTTGGATTAAATGGTTTTCTGCCTCTGTAATTGACACTATGACCACCTTTGGGTGCAGGATAAGATGGTCTGTAGGTAGATTGAGGTCTAAAATGAGACATAAAGGCTTTATTCTCAGAATCATGAATTATGGAAGCAGATCTAGATTTGATGACAATTTCTTCACTGAGAAGTAGATTATGCAATTCAATGGATGTAACAGGTGGGTATCGAATGCGAATTGATGTAGCAAAAGAATCATAGGAAGTAGTTAAGCCAGATAAAATTGTAACCACCATTTCACTATCACTAATAACAGTTCCAGCTGCAGCAAGAGCATCAACAATTTTACGAATCTCATTGAGATAGTTAGTGATAGAATCATTACCCAATCTGATTGACTGTAGTTTTGTTCTGAGCTGAATTGTATGAGTTGCTGAAACTTGCGAGAATCTACCCTCGATCTTGCTCCACAGTTCATGAGAGGTTTGAGCTCCAACAAAGTAAGGAATTACTGAGAGTCGAAATTGTTGAGTTTATAAGCAAAATCGGTGTTGTGTCTTCATCTTGCCATAGAGTGTAGGTTTGGATTAATATGATCATTGTTCTCATTATGTCGAGATGTATATTTGACAGACATTCTCTAGATCCATCGACATAATCGGCTAGCAACACGAAATTTTGTGAACAAAGCAAGGAGGAGAGATTTCCATGTGAGGTAATTGTTCTCGAGAAGTTTCAATTGAATGATATTAGAAAGTTGATTAAAAGGTGTTTTAGAAATAGATCTGGTCTCCATTGTTAAACCAGAAAAGTAAAATTGATTGAAGAGATATGATTATTGTAAAGATAACAAAAAAGATTGATTCAATTGAAGAACAAAAAATGAAATTAGTTGAAACTTAGAGATGAATCAGAAAAGATAATAGTAACAGCGGAAGAACAGATTTGGATCAAGAGCAATGCTCTGATACCAAACTGACATTGGTATTGAAAATAGAAAATATCTCTTCACGTTTACAGATACACAGGTTTGGTGTTTATAACCACCAACCAACAGACAAGAGAGACAGACCACGACAAGAGAGACAGACCACAAACAAGGAGACGCGTGTCAAACGGTAAAGATAACAGAAAAGATAACAGAAGGTAAAGATAACAGAAATAGGACAGACTGTCAAATATTGCAATTAATTTCTGAGGATGAGTTGGTGTCGGAGAAATCATCAGCATCTGTTGTCGCAAGCAATTGCGATCTTTTAAAACAGATTTTGTTGTGTGTGCCGATGAAACCTTTGATGCTATTCAAGTGCGTATCAACAAGTTGGCTATCTCTATTCACAGACCCACTTTTTGTTCAGAGCTATACTCTTCGAAATCACAGACTTTCTAATCGTGGGTTGTTTTTGCACAAAATGTCTATCGGTGGTGCTGACCCAAAATTTGAATTTCTCTTTGCTGATGGAAGGAGTTTTATAGGTACTATGCCGTTCAAAACACCATTTCCCAAAGAATCCACGTTTGTGATAACCGAACACTCGTGCAATGGCCTTATCTGCTGCAGTGCCGGCAGTAGCGATGACAAGGAAAATAGCAGAACTTATTATATATTCAACCCAACCACAAGTCAGTTTAGAATCCTTCCTCGCTCTCCATCTAGAGAAGATGGCTCCATAGTTCGGAATGTTAGCTTGGCTTTCGATCCGCTGAAATCGCCTCATTATCAAGTAGTCTGCTTTTTTATATCGATGGAAAAATGTATTTTTCAGATTGATATTTACTCTTCAAAAACAGCATCTTGGAGGCGATCTGGAGAAGGATTCTCCGATAAGCCATTTCTGCATACCAAGTCTGGTGTGTTCTGGAATGGTTCACTTCATTGGGTCCATGTAACCGAATATCCTCATGTTAGCTTGAAGGATTCTTTTGTTTACTTTGACGTTGATCAAGAATTATTAATGGATATGCCGGTTCCAGAAATACCTGACGGCAAAGTTTGGGATAAAGAGAAAATTGGCTATTTTGGTGAGTACAAGGGTCATTTGCATCTTATTCCAAATTATGATATATATGATGCCGATATCTACATATTTGAGATGGAAGACGTTCACTATAAGCAGTGGAATTTAAAGTACAAGGTCAATTTAGCAGAAGTGTTGATTGCATACCCAGAGACGTTTTTTGACAATGAACGCATTTACGAGGAGAATGAATTAGATTTGTATCAACACTTGTACGGTTATAAGTTCTCAATATTCCTTGTAGAAGAAGAAGAAGAAGGAGACTCATTAAACATACTGATCCATATACCAGATAAGATTATTTCTTATGATCTTAAGAAAATGAGCTTCAAGGAAACACATGATTTGCCTTCAAGTCTTTTCCATACGGGGCCAGCTCAGGCCATTTTATGTGGTGCACATCAGTATATGGAGTCACTTGCTTGCGTTTGATTGATTGAAGAAATTTGGTTTTGTTTACTACTACTACGAATCAAAACTAGGGGTAGCCGAATCCTTATTCGGTTTCCCTTTTTGTTCGGTTGTACTCATTGGGTTGAGGTACGTACCCCTCTTAGTGAATCAAAACAATCAAAACTAGGCGTATTTTTTTCGATGAAAATGTGTGGTTGTGTAAGTATGTTTCCGATTTGGCATTGAAAAATAAATAAGATTGGACAATATGGGGGTTATATGAGTTTACTTAATTTACACCATTTCTTTTTTTGAATTTTTTTCTAGCAGTTTTGCATTCCGTTTATCTTTAATCCCTTTGACCATGCATGTACCCGAGTAGAAGTTTGATCTTAGTGGGTTGGTCCGGATGATCGTTTTAATTGGTCCCCCAGTCACTTCGTTTGAATTCTCAATTTTGCTCCCCCATCAGAGGCGGAGCCGGGTTTTAGAAAATGGGTGGGCAGGTTACCAATCCCCTCGTGTTTTAGGGGGTGTAAATGGGCTAAAAGGCCAAAAATTTGGCTTAAGTGGTCACAATTGGGCTTGGGAGCCAGCTGGACTGGGTGGGCAATTACACACCCACCCTTCCATGTGGCTCCGCCCCTGCCATCAGTAATAACCAGCCAGAAGATGCATTGATGAAGTACAAAATAAATACATTCCTTCATTTGCTCTGATATTAATTGTAACCTACTCTTTCACAAGTCTCTTTTATGTTGGATTTTTAATTTTTTATGATTGATTGATTTCTCGACAATCTGTGAGGTTTCTTCGAAATTTCTTTTAAACTTGTCAAGTTAGCAAACTGCATTCTACGTTGTAGCTCTACGAATGCAAACAAGTGATTAATATTTATAGAAGTACCAATAATTTTAACAAAAATACACTCTGATGTCAAATTGTGAAAACTTTTCTCAATAATTTTCAAATTCCAATGGAAAACCAAAAATATTTCTAACCTTGCAATAAGTTTGATCTTAGTGAGTCGGTCAGGATGATCGTTTATATATATAGCAGATGCCAAAAAAATCTGAGAATAGTCCAGGTCGGTCTTTCCTGGGCGGCTGCTGCTTGAACACCACGACCCCTTAGTTAGCAATTCGGGGAACGAATAGAAGTTCGGAACGGCATACGTGCGGGAATTATACATATTCGGTAGATCGGATTCAGTCAAAAATCCGGTCAACCGTTCGTTGTTCGGCAGTCATTCGGAACGGTATACGTACGTGTATAATTCGTTTTAGAAATATAAGTTCGGTATCGAAAATTCGGCACACATTAAATTATGAGAAAATGCATTCTAGTGTGGAGGCACATAGAAATATGATTTAATATGAATATATTAAAAGTATCTCATTCACATAGTGCATCAGAAAAAAAAAATCTCATTCACATAAATATATGATTTAACATCCTTCAGGTTTGGGGTTCGAGCCCAACTACATTTTTTAGAAAACTTTAAAATAAAGTGGTGCTAACTGACTCGGAGCTACTAACTCACTGACTCTCACCGACTCACCCTAACGAAAACTTTAAAATAAAGTGGTGCTAACCGACTCGGAGCGACTAACTCACTAACTCTCACCGACTCACCCTAACGAAACTTTAAAATAAAGTGGTACTAATTCACTAAACACAACGGCCAAATTATTCGGATTCGGGAATAATTCGCGAAATATTCGGCGGACCCATATTATTCCCGTACTGGATTCGGAGCTAATTTAATTCGGAAATATCATTCCGACGATTCGGTTCGATTCGCGAATCATTCGGGAATGATTCGCCGAATTGCTAACTAGGCACGGCCCTTCGCAGGGTCCAAAGACTAAGGACTTTCCATCCAAGTGACTGATATTTTTTTTCCATTCGAGAATGATTCGCCGGATTGCTAACTAGGCACGGACCTTCACAGGGTCCAAAGACTAAGGACTTTCCATCCAAGTGACTGATTTTTTTTAAGGAATATAAACTTTCATACCAAACAAATCAGGTAAACGAAACTATAGCTACTTACTAATTACCTATTGTTACATTTACAATTCTATATAGTTGAGATATCAACACGGACTTCTTTATAAGCCCAACAAAATCCAAGCACGTAATGTGTTCTCTAATGTAGGATGGAGCAAGAGAGAGGAGAGCACACGCGGAAGCAATAAAAACGACTACATTGATAATCAATTCGGTGTACAAACTCTCATGGATCAACAACCTATTTATATTGTTTACAAACTTGACGACCACTCAAAGCACTTTCCTAACAAATATCAAACTCTAAACAAAGACACTTTCCTAACATAAACCAAACTCTAA
The DNA here is from genome assembly GCA_023531295.1 of Papaver armeniacum. Lineage (NCBI taxonomy): Eukaryota > Viridiplantae > Streptophyta > Magnoliopsida > Ranunculales > Papaveraceae > Papaver > Papaver armeniacum. The sequence continues at coordinate 55,271 of JAJJWW010001826.1, read as the reverse complement.
AATAGAACTCTTCTAGAACTCTCTACAAACAAAACACCTTGTTTCTCAAGTAAACTCGATTTCCAAAACCAAACTTTACCATATCTTGGTTTAACTTCCAACATCCTCCCTTAAACCAAGATATTCTTAACAATTCCTTAAATGCTAGCCAAACACGAAACCAAATTCTCAGAACTCATCACCGAGCATTGTGGCTCATCTTCTAGTTTCTTCACTGAGCATTATAGCTCAACCTCATTTCTTGTTTACCTACTTTACAGCAGGATTTCCATACAAATTACTTCACTCGCAATTTGCAGTATTTCCACAAAGAGCATTATAGCTCTACTTCACTCTTCAAATTCCACACTGGAATTGCTTCACTTCTGACGATCACATCCTTGTGACGTCTCTTCCACAACTCATAGGATTAACTCACCTACCTCTTGTTGAACTTTACTCTCTCATCACCTCCTGGTGATTACTTCCCTTTCTTCACAACCTTACTGTTGTTTCTTCTTCTCTTTTTTCCCAGTCACGTTTTTTAAAGCCGAAACTTTCACACTTCTTTGTTTCACAATCTTGTCACGCTTCTGCCACAAACGTCACTTTTTTACAAAGTGTGCCACACTTTTTAGGTACTCCAAGTTTCTCTCACAAACTCTTCAACCATACTTCACGGTTTCCAACATGTTTGAGCTTAAATTCCAACATCCTCCCTTAAGCTCAAACATAACCGTCCAACATTCCTTGTCATTGTAAGTCTCTGAATTCGAATTCAACACCATCAAACTGTATCAGGCCTTCTCTCAACTGTAATACCAACTTTGATCTTCTTCTTTTTTTATTTTGAATCCATAACTTAACCCTTAGAATCAACCACACTTCTTTACCAAAAACATGCAAACATAACCACTTTAAACAGGTAGTAACCCTTTAGAACAAACCACTGTAACCAACCATCACACACTAGATTTGTCCAATAGTGGTAGAGTTACCTTCTTGATAATTCTCTATACCATCTAACCCATCTGTCAGCACCACCATCTCCTGATCGGCATCAGTTCTTCCTCTTGTGAAACCTCAATGCTGTGCCACAACAACCCTTGTTCTTTCCAATACTACCTTTCACAGTCATTATAATCATCACCACTTACTTCAAAGATACCACAAACTCCTAGTTCATCTTCCATGGTTTACTCAAAACCAACTCTTCACTGTTTTTGCTACAATCATCACAAGCCAATCATTCTCGAGCTTCATCAATGGTCTTCACCATCTAATGCCAATACCTTCTTGATAGTTTCTGACAATTTTTTTTTTTAACGCTAGCTTCTCCCTTGTTCTTCTCAATTCATTAATAATGTGCCCTAAATTTGATTTTCACCTTGATATCAAACGACAACAGGATTCTTCTTTCTTCATCTGCTTCTCGGATTCAATAATAAGTTACCTAGTGGTTTGTTTTATAAAACGGCTGAACTTTCTTACCCGGCAGTTTCTTTTATAAAATGGCTGAACTTTCTTACCCAACAATTTCTTTTAAAAATGGCTAAACTTTCTTACCCGGCAGTTATTAAACGGCTTGACTTGATTTCTTCGACCTTCACAATAATCGCCTCTTCAATTTTAGATCCAACTTCTTCATGACTTGAACTTCCTTCTCTTCGAACTCAACAACAACAATTCAATCTTCCACGAGTTTTGAGCCCTGAAATTGAATCACTTTTGTTCCAACAACTTATTGCATAACTTTTGTTAAACCCACAACATACCCTCATAGACCCAGCAGCTACGTTCTATTAACCTGTTGAACTATTTTGTTTTTTTGTTTTTTTTTTCGACCTCACGCTTAACACAATAACAAAAAATAAAAAAACAACGAACCATGAATTCTCTAACACGGAAAAACAGAAGATTTCTTTGACTTTTTATACCTCTCCTCTCTCTTCCTCTCACTTTACTCTGATACCAAATGTAGGATGGAGCAAGAGAGAGGAGAGCACACACGGAAGCAATAAAACGACTACATTGATAATCAATTCGGTGTACAAACTCTCATAGCTCAACAACCTATTTATATTGTTCACAAACTTGACGACCACTCAAAGCACTTTCCTAACAAAGATCAAACTCTAAACAAAGTCACTTTCCTAACATAAACCATACTCTAAAATAGAACTCTTCTAGAACTCTCTAGGATCAAAACACATTGTTTCTCAAGTAAACTCGATTTCCAAAACCAAACTTCACCATATCTTGGTTTAACTTCCAACATCTAGAATTATCCAGGGTGTTAGCTAGGTTAATGGTTAGATATCTAGTAAGAAATATCTACCCAGGATGTTATAAATATTTAAAGAAGTTAGTTGAACCTAGGCATTTCTAGAAAGTCTGTTTGTAGAGGATATAGAGTTATACGATCATGTTAATGATTCTCTAGAGATATCTAGAGGATACTGGTTAGAGAAGTTAGATAGACGTATATATGATAAGTAAAGTCGGTCAAGTATCTCCTATAAATAGAAGATGGTGGGTTTAGTTGTAGAAGATGTGTGAAGACAGTAAAATTCTCCTTAGTGAGAGTAAGAGAGAGCTAATTTCTCCCTACAGGAGCTGTGTGATTGTGGTGACGGTGTGGGTGTGTGCTTAGTGAAAGTGAAGTGCACGAGTGTTTGTGAGAAATGTATGTGCCTGTATATGTCTAAGTGAGTGTAATGGCTTTTGGAATACAATTAATGAAAGTGGAAATTTCTGAGGAACCCAAATTTGGTTCCTCTCTCTTCCAAAAACCCGTCATTAAGATAACATATATGTGTAGCCCAAAACACACGATCTACGGTTCAGATCAGTAGGGTTAGTTTAAATTTGCAATTCCACATTTTGAGATGGACTTAATTAGCCTTACATATCATTAACAAAAATATTTTAAAAAAATTCGGTTACTAATGGTCAATCAGTCACATGCGTCTTTTGTGGTCGTTTATATCCAAAAATACCATGCTATATATGTGGGATCAAATTATCCTTTCATTGTTGTTATTGCGTGGTTTCGATCTCTATCTCAATAAAAAAAAATTGACTGATTCTCTCTCATAAAAATATCTTTATTTCCCATTTTTCTTTTCTTCACAATCAAATGCAAATCTAAAAAAAAATAGAAGAAAGGATTGGGCGAGAGTTAACAATTATCATCCAACTTGGTCTCTTTGCATACATATGAAGTAAAGTAGTTTTGTCGTCATTATTAAGTCCTAAGAACAAGATCTTTGCTTCTTTCTCCCATAACCCAAGTAATGCAAGAGCTCAACAGAGTCAATCCGGGTTTTAAATATCTTTTTTTCTATTTCTTGTGGATTCAAGTTTTGTATTTATACATAAATACAATCTACATCGACACTTCACTTCGTACGAATTGTAATTAGTCTGTGCTGGAAATTCAGGGCGGGTTTGGATGCTATGGAAGTATTAAAAGAAATCTTGGAACCTGATTTAGTTATGTCATTTAGCTTAAGTTATTGATCACTGATTACGTTTTTATTTTCTTCTTTTCTTTTTTTTCTAAGATCTATCTTGATATGTGATAATTTCAATTATCCCAACTCATGATAAGTGATAACAACGATTTTCACAAGTGATAACTATATGTTTTTTTTTTTTTTTATCGGTGGGATAACTATATGTTTCACATAATAAAAAGGGAAAAAAAAAACGATTTTCACTTGACAACTGCGTCTATCACGATAATAATTCGTGATAATAACGATTTTCACAGGGGATAATTCATAATATTAAGAAAAATATAACTATTTTACCATCGGCCAAATGCTTAAAAAAAAGGAGGGACAAATAATGATGTACCCAAATATAAAGTCAATAGACAAATATATCACAGGAGATATCGGAACTTGCCAAAGTTTGCGGAATGAACAAACGGGAATAAAACGTCGATTTAGGGATCTTTTAAATTTTAGTATCTTGTTTGACTATTTTAAGCCGTAACTTTCCCAAAAACAAACAAACCGGATTTATTAACCTAATTTAATTAAAGGTTATTTATGTAATCTGGTATTATTATTGCTTTATTTTGGGCTCTATATATTTAGTATCTAAATGGTGGGTTTTCAATATATAAAAAAAACTGAATGGGCTACAAATATTTTCCCCCATTAATGAAATTATGGTTATAATGAGACTATACCGAAATCTCAACTCAATCTCTAGACTTGGTATCGGAATTTCCGCGCGTTAGACTCTACATATATATCAACGAGAATGTTTATTAAAAAAATGTATTATCACACACAAATGTTCATATGATATTGCTAGTAATGATGAGAGGGTATCGTTCACATGCATACATGTACGTGCACCTGCCAGGGCGTGTGACCCCAACGCTGACTCTGCCTGTATATGTCTAGAGTAAGTGTAATGGCTTTTGGTATACAATTAATGAAATTATTGTTATATTGAGATTATGTCGAAATCTCAAATCAATCTCTAGACTTGGTATCGAATTTTTTGCGCGTTAGACTCTACTAATGGAATTATGTTCTTGATGAAACTATCAATCTATTCAAGAACATTATTACAGAAACCATGAAAATGATAAAACCAGACAAAGTCTGTATATTCTATAACTACTAATAACAATGACAGACTAGAGTTATTATACTCTCAATACAAGAACCGACATTACAGATGACTCAGCAAAGTAATGAACTAATTAGACAGTGGCACGTGAAAGATGAGAGCTGGTATAACTGTGATCACCTAGAGCAAATGAAATAGTGACATTTGTTAAGTGACAGCCTGTCTAATAGCCCCCCTCAAGTTGAGGTGTCCATAAGGACGAACCTGCAACTTGTCTCTGAGAAACTGAAATCTGGGACTGGCAAGACCCTTTGTGAATACATCTGAAACTTGGTCCAATGTAGAAATATAATGAACCTGTAAAGACTTAGAATGAATCAACTCCCTGACAAAATGAAAATCCAAAGCAAGATTCTTCATGTGGTTATGAAAAATTGGATTAGAAGAAAGAAAGATGGCACTGATGTTGTCACATTGAATAATTGGAGTGAGTTGCAGAAAAACATGGAGATCCTTTAGAAGCTGACACACCCAAACAACCTTTGCTGCTGAATTTACAAGTGATTTGTACTCAGCCTCTGTGCTTAATCTAGCAATAGTGGCTTGCCTTTTGCTTGACCAGGATATGGGATTAGTACCAAAAAAAGATGCAGTAGCCACCTGTACTTCTTCTAGTATCTGGTGAGCCTGCCCAGTCTGCATAACTGAATCCATTAACTGCTAACAGGCCTTTAGTGAAAAGAATCCCATAGTCAACAGTGGACTTGATGTATCTTAGAATCCTTTTAGCAGCTATGAAATGCACATTTGTAGGAGACTGCATAAATTGACAGACTTGATTGACAGAGTAGCTAATTTCAGGCCTAGTCCAGGTAAGATATTGTAAAACCACAACTAGTGATCTATATGGTGTAGGATCATCAAGAGGAATACCATCATCTGCATAGAGTTTAGTGCCAACACAAATTGGAGAAGAGCAAGGATTGACTCCCGTCATATCAAATTTATTTAGCAAATCCAAAGCATATTTGGTTTGAGAAAGGAATATACTAGAATCATTCCTCTTAACTTCCAAACCCAAAAAATAGTGTAAAGCTCCTAAATCTTTAAGTGGAAAATGATGTTGAAGAAGAGTGATAAGCTCAGAGCAATATGTAGAAGAATTACCTGTGATGATAATGTCATCTACATAAACAAGAATCATTGTAATCCTTGAGCCAATCTTTTGCACAAATAGAGAAGTATCTGCCACTGAAGGAACAAAGTTGTATGACAAAAGAATATTCATAAGCTTCTCATACCATGCTCTAGGAGCTTGCTTTAGACCATAAATAGATTTGTGGAGCTTGCAAACTTTATTAGGATGATCTGGATCAATAAAGCCAGGTGGCTGTGTCATATAAACCTCTTCTTGTAAATCTCCATGAAGAAAAGCATTACTCACATCAAGTTGATTAATATGCCAACCAAACTGAACCACTAGAGAAAGAAGTACTCTAATTGTAGTAGGCTTAGCCACAGGGCTGAAAGTCTCATCATAATCAAGACCAGCTTGTTGATGGAAGCCCTTAGCAACAAGTCTAGCCTTAAATCTTTCTATAGTACCATCAGGATTCTGCTTTACTTTAAAAACCCATTTGCAACCAACCAAGTTTTGAGAAGGGTCTGGATCCACTAATGACCAAGTACCAGCTGTTTGTAAAGCATTATACTCATTGACTAAAGCAATGCCCCATTTAGGATGCTTTTTGGCTTGAGAAACACAAGTTGGTAGAGGTGGTGGTGTAGTAGAAACAATAGATGCATATAAAGCATATTTAGAGCAATAAGCTTTTGGCTTTCTAATTCCCATTTTACCCCTAATGATTATATTGTGCTGATTCATTATAACATGAGGGACTGAGTTAGAAGAAGTAGGATGAGAAGAAGATACCTTTGATACTTGAGTGGAAGGAGCCTCAGTAGATGGAAGCAAGTCTGACAGAGTTGTAGAAGCAGAAGGACCAATATCTGCCACAGAAATAGGTGACTCTGACACAAGTGGAGAAGTGGATGAAATAACATCTGACACAGAAGTAGATATCTCTGACTGAAGTGGTGTAGCTGAGACAAGTGTAGAATCACAAGCTGATGCAGGAGCTGTAAAAGAATCAGTAGGTGCAGAATATAATGGTTGTGATATGAGAGGATAAGTATTCTTATCAAACACAACATTTCTAGAAATGTACACTCTGCCAGTGGAGGGATGAAGACATCTGTAGCCTTTGTGGTTCAAACTATAACCCAGAAATATACATTGCAGACTCCTAGGTTGAAGTTTGTTGGCTGCATATGGTTTGAGCCAAGGATGACATAGACATCCAAATGATTTCAAAAAATGATAGTCTGGAGATCTTTTAAAAAGAATCTCATAAGGAGACTTATCACCTAAAGACTTTGTAGGTAATCTGTTAATAGTGTAATTGGCTGTTTGAAATGACTCAACCCAATAAGAGTCAGAGAGTCCTGACTGAATGAGGAAGGTTCTTCCAACTTCAACTAAGTGCATGTGCTTCACTTCAGCAACACCATTCTGCTGAGGAGTGTGTGGACAAGAAAATTCATGAAGAATGCCACATAAGGATAATAAATATGTTAATTCGTTATGAAGAAATTCACCACCTCCATCAGTTCTGATTATGCATGTAGGAAAGCCAAACATAGTTTCAACTTGAGACTTAAAATGAAAAAAGATAGTCTTGAAATCTGATTTGTCAAAACTGGAAAAATCCAACAATATTTTGAGAAGTCATCAATTATATTCACATAGTACTTAAATCCAGCATTTGAAGTTATTGGACTTGGACCCCAAATATCAAGATGAAGCAAATGTAATGGTTTAGTACTACAATGTGAAGAGGAAGAAAATGTAATCTATGACTTCTACCAAGTTGACATTCATGACAAAATATAGGAGTCTTTATTATGTTTGACAAAGAGAGAACTCTGCTAACATGTTGCATTGTATTGAAGGAAGGATGTCCTAGTCTCCTATGTCAGATAGCAGCTGTTGGAGAAGTTGAACTTGAGTAAGCATGATTGGCTGACTTTGCAGTAGTTGTAGGTGAGCTCTTGGTATTGAATGTGATATGATATAAGCCATTACTGTGTGGGCCTTGTAAAGTAATCTTCCCAGAGAATAGATCCTTAACAGTGAAACCAAGAGGATCAAAAGTTATTGAACATTTGTTGTTTGTGGTGAATTTATGCACTGATAATAAATTTGTTGAAGCTTGTGGTACATGAAGTATATTATTCAACGCAAACATTTGAGCTGGAGTATATTTAATAGTAGAACCAACATGAGATATTTTCATACCTGAGCCATTTGCAGTGTGAATCTCTTCAAAACCTTTAAAAGGATTGGAAGAATGAAGTTCAGAAATGTCAGCTGTGATGTGATTATTGGCTCTAGTATCTGCATACCATGGATTCTCTCCCAGAATATTTGCAGATGCTAACATTGCACTTAGATGATGAGGAGTCTTGTTGTTTTGGTAGGCAAAATTCATCCGATTGCGACAAGATAGAGCATCATGACCAGGTTTAATACAGATTTGGCATACTATAGCATCAGAGTGGTCAGATGTAGGAGCAGGATGAAATGTTGGTGGTGGTGGTGGTGGTGGTGAAACAGAATGAAAATTGAATTGACCTGGAGAGCATGGATGAAAATGAGATTGATTCCTAAAAGGTGGAGTGTGTGGAATTCACGGCATCAATATTATACATTGTTTGAAAGAAGGAGTCTATTCCATACACATGTTTGTTTGTTTCAGTGACTTGGTCATTATTTAATGTTTGGGAAAACATGTATTGTTTTCCAAATCTTGCATATGATTACTTAAAAGTTAAATGTTATTTCTACTGGGCACCCCTTTTAGGTATGATGTGCTCACCCATTCCCACTTTCAGTTTCAGAAACAGATCAGAGTTGCGCAGCGAAAGCTTCAAGGGTCGAGTTCGTTAGTTGGTTATTGTATTATGTATCATTTGAGAGGAGTTCTTGCATATGTATTTATTTCAGAGAGGGTTTAGATTTGGGTTAAGTTTTATAATAGATTTCTTAATTGATGCTTAAGTATAAGATTTAGTTTCTTAGTACCTTTGTATTTAGTTAATCTCTTGGATTAGTCAGCTGCTAGCTTTGCGGGAGCTACAATTCTGGTGCCTCTGATTCTTCTAGAATTCGTATTTATCAGCAACTAATACCAACACGCATCACTATTCCACAAGCACACAACATTCAGACATCCTTGCACACATTTCTCTCCCTATAAATTCGACTCTTATCTGGACCAAACCCATTAAGTTCAACCAACAACCCAAAAATCCCGTCTATATACCATTCTATCTGCACCCAACTATACCATCTGATACCTAATTCCATTATCCAATTCCCGTACCATTCCAATCCACACAATATGACTACTCTAGCTTGGAATTTTCAGGGTCTAAACTAACCAACTACAATTCAACACCTTTGTGGGCTTATCTCGAGGTACAAACCAACTATTGTGTTCCTCTCGGATACATTAACCAATGACAGTCAAATATTGTGCATCGCCCAAACTCTACATTTTCAAAATCATCGCTCCGTTCCTAAAGTAGGTCGAAGGGGGCTTTATGCCTACTGTGGAAAAACGAGGTCAATGTTCAAATCCCCATGAAATCTCAAAACTACATTCATGCACTTATCTCACCCCAACTCCAGCCCAGCCTTGGCTTTGCACAGGTATATATGGTCCACCACACCCGGACATAAGGAGAAACTTTTGGCAAAACTTCCTGTTAATCTTCAACAACATCAATCCAGCTACACCATGGATTTTGCTTGGAGATTTCAATGACGTTCTGGATCAATCGAAAAAAAAAACGGAGGAAGACAAGTAACATATGCTCAATCTTAACCTCTTCTCACAATGATGGATCAAATGGGATTCATGGATTTAGGATTCCGAGGCGACCCATACACATAGACAAACAACCAGATGGGGCAAGACAACATTCGAGAGAGATTAGATATAGCAACGGAAACCCATCATTGGCGTACTACAAATCCACATGCAGCAGTTACTCATTTTCCAAGAATAGCATCCGACCATTCCCCAATCCTATTACAAGGAAAAGCAATAGATTGGCAAGGAACAAAAAATTACAAATTTGAACATTTATGGCTCTCACACCCGCAACTCAAAGAGGTGGTTGATTCGGCTTGGGTACAACAATAAGATTCAGAACCTTCCCTTGACCTTCAACTAAAGCTCATAACAACCAGACAAACCCTCATGGAGTGGAACAAAGAAACTTTTGGCCATCTTCCAACTATGATCAAAAAATCGACGGCAAAGATAAAACAGGCTCAACATCAGTGTGCTACCCAATCAGGTAACGATCTAGAATTCTGGATGGGTCAGGAAAAACAACTAAGAAAAGATCATACAGAACTGCTACAAGGTCACGCAACATACTGGCAACAAAGATCCAGAATTCAATGGATACAATCAGGCGATCTCAACACAACCTTCTTCCACACTAAAGCAACCATCCATCGAGCATGAAACAATATACAACAACTTCAAGTCCCACAAAACAATTGGGTTAAAAAGAAGGAAGATATGGTTCAACTCATTCTTGACCATTACTCCCAACAATACACAGATCAACCTATAATTATAGATGAAGATCTTTTCACAGATATCAATACCAGATTAACTCCCAGATAAATGGACCTTCTTACTAAGGAGGTAACTGCAGCAGAAATCAAACAAGTTCTATTCTCCATAAACTCCGAGAGTGCTCCCGGTCCAGATGATTATACGAGTAAGTTTTTCAAAAAAAATTGGGAAACAACTCATCCTCAACTGATTGCTATGGTTCGCAGTTTTTTCAATGATCTTAATATACATCCACTCATGAATCACACAAACCTAACACTAATACCCAAATTGGACCACTCATCAAAGCCTTCTCAATTCAGACCCATAGGACTCTGTAAAGTCACATATAAAATCATTGCAAAAATCCTAGTTAATCGACTTAGACCCCTACTCCCTTTTCTAATAATCCCTTTTCAAAGTGCCTTCGTACCACAAAGATCAATTCATGATAACATAGCAATTGCTGGAGAGCTATTCCACCATATAAAAACTTCAAGCCTCACCTTGAAGACCCAAAAATGCTTTAAAACTGGATATCCGCAGAAGCCTACATGACTTAGATTGGGGATTCATCAAAGCTGCCTTCACCAAACTTGGATTTCCAACAATCTTTGTAGATTACATTATGATATGCATCACAACAGTTATACACTCGATCAACATAAATGGTACATCTCATGGATATATCAGCCCAATTAGAGGTATTGACAAGGAGACCCACTATCTTCCTATATATTCATAATATGTTCGGAAATCATGTCTACAAATCTGGGAAACTTCAAAATCAAAAGTTGGTTCGAGGACTTCAAATTTCAAGAAAAGCACCATCCATTATTGATTTAATGTATGTTGATTACCTACTAATCACTTATAAAGCCTCTGCTCAGAGTAATTTGCATCTCAAGAACCTGTTTCACTCTTATAGCACTTCAGCGGGACAGGTAATTAATACTTCCAAATCAGTAATTATTCATCATTCGAGATTAGATCCGATTGAGATAAGCAATCTGTAATAATTTTTCGATATGTCGTCCACATCAAAACCTCCAATCTATCTTGGAGTCCAATTCAAATAAAGAAGAGCATCTAATCATACCTTTGCGCCACTTCTTCAAAGATTAGCTCGAAAAGCTAAAGGTTGGATGACAAAATGTCTGACTCCAGCTAGAAGATTGGTCCTCATTAAAACCTCTCTAACACCCACATCAAATCACCTGATGCAAACACAAAATCTACCCATCAATGTCCACAAACAAATAGATCGTATCACCAGGAATTTTTTCTGAGGACATGATACGTCAGTTAAAAAGCTTCATCCTCTTGGTTGGGATAAAGTAACAAAACCAATATCTAAAGGAGGGTTAGGCATAAGAAAAAGCAGTGATCATAACAAGACACTTCTCATGAAAAGAATCTGGAATTTACATGAACAACCTAACTCCATCTGTGGAAGTCTCTACAATGAAAAATATCTCAACCAACAACCAATTCTACAGGGTATTGAAACCATACCGTCTTCCTCCAGTGCTAAATGGATACAATTAGCTTCACTCGTCCCTCTCATGCAACAATTGATTTTTCATCGTATTGGAAATGGGTTATCAACACCAATTGAAGCCAATTGGAGTCACCTCAATGTTACCCTATCCGGAAAGTAGCTGATCATCATTGATCCGATCTCTCATAACTGGAACCAGGAAAAATTAAACACCCTACCCAATCTTACATCTAAAAAAATAATAAATATCTACCTACCCCAAGATAACCCCCAAGACAAAATAATCTGGCCCCACTCAAAATCTGGAAAATACACTACTATATCTGGATACAAACGTCTAACTCAAGGTCAACCCACTCAAAACCCCCTCCTACCTACAAAATTCTTGTGGACTCTACCGTGTCCCCCAAAAATTCAGCTTTTCTTGTGGAAAGGAATCAATGGGATCTACCAACCTTCACTCCTACATCATATCCATCTGACCAACTCCGACATTTGCCCCAGATGCAACGCTAATCAAAATTTACGTCTCATTTGCTAATTCACTGCCCAACTGCGACTTCATCTTGGAACAGCTTATTCACTCAGCTTTCAACCTTACCAAATACCAATTATAACCCCACATGTCCTTTAACGCCTCAAACAACCATTTCCCAAATCCTACAATAATATGCACTATTACATGTCATCTCTTCTGTATTCTTTCTATTGTGGACCTTATGGTTGGCCAGGAATGAACTAATTTACCTCCAAAAGCAAACAACATCAGAGGAAATCCTAGATTGGGCGAAAAAACAGCAATAAGAATATTATGTGGCAATAAAATCCTTACCTCCTGTGTTACCAGGATATTCACCGGTAATTAACCACTCAAGAAATGCCAAAAGGATCTCAACAATTTCGGTAGGATGGTCCACACCAAACCTGAACTGGATTAAGATTAACACGGATGGGGAGGCCAGAGGGCAGCCGGGTTTCATTTGCAGATACTTTTAATTACGAAAATTATGGATTTAGCTCAACCTCTAGGAATTACAACATCCTTACATGCAGAAACTTGGGCTCTGCTTTTGGCATCAAGAACAGCAACAGAAAGGCAATGGCCAAAAGTTCTCTTCGAGACAGACTTAGAAAACCTTCTGCTCTTCGCCACATCCGCTACTGAACCCCCTTGGCACATCTCAGGGATGATTGAAGAAATAAAATATAGAATATGACAGATTCTGCAGGCCACTATCCAACACAACTACAGAGAAGGAAATCAAGCAGCGGATGGCTTGGCCAACCATGCGGCAGACGGAAGTCAAATGGGAAACTTTTCAACCAAAATTTGGGACCAGACAATCCCGATTTGTATTAGTCAAAATACCTTCCATGACTCTGTGGGTACACATACCCACGTCAATGTGTAACCTAGTCTTCTATTAATCAAATGCATGCTTCAAAAAAATGACCATTTATATATACAACAGATGCCAAAATATCTGAGAATAGTCCAGGTCGGTTTTTCCTGCGCAGCCGCTGCTTGCACACCCACGGCCTTTCGCAGGGTCCAGAGACTTGGGACTTTCGATCCAAGTGACTGAATTTTTGTTAAAAGAAAATAAACTTCAATACCAAACAAATCAGGTAAAATCAAACTATAACTACTTGTACTAATTACTAATTGTTACATTTACAATTCTATATATCAGAAAGAATGTTAAGATAACTGATTAACATACCTAAACTCCCTGTCAGATTGATGTCATCAACATACAGTAACAGATACATAACTCCTTTTGTCAGACTTATACAGAAACAAAGAATGATCACACTTAGATTGTTGAAAACCTTATTTGAGAAAAAATCCACTAAATCTTTGAAACCAAGCCATGGGTGCTTGTTTTAATCCATAAAGTGATTTCTTTAAATGGCACACATAATCTTCTTTCCTTTTCTCTATTGAAACCTGGTGGATGTTCCATAAACACACACTCATTCAACTGACCATGCAAAAAAGCATTTGATACATCCAATTGCTAGATTTGACAACCCTGTGAAGCTGCAAGAGTAAGAATAGTTCTAATCGTAGGAGCTTTGACTATAGGACTGAAAGTATCAGTGTAGTCTACACTATCCAAATGCTCATAGACTTTTGCAACCAACCTACTTTTATGTCTTTAAACAGTTCCATTTGCTTTCAACTTGAGTTTGTATACCCATTTGCAACCTAGGACATGCATGCCTTTATGAGATTTTACTAAATCCCAAGTATCTGCATCTTTTAAAGCTTGACATTCTTCTTTCATATATACAACCCAGTCAGGATTCTTCATAGCTTACTTCAAAGTCTTAGGATCAGTAGGTTGTAATAAGGAGCTAAAAGTTGCAGCTACAGGATGCTTAACCACATTGTTAGTTACAAAATCAGGTAAACACTTTGGCTTTCTAATACCAGGTTTGAGACCTGGTAACAGGAGAAGATGTAGCAGAAGTAATGGATGCATGAGAGCTGAGTGGCTGACCTAAAATAGGAGTCACCAACTGAGTTGATAAAGGAAATGAAGAATGATCAGACCAACTGAATTGTTGATCAGTAATGGAAGGCAACAAAGGAGGTATTGCAGAAGAAGCAATATTAGTGTGTGAAAAAGGATATAAAGTCTCATCAAAAATAACATGTCTGGAAGTATAAATCTTACCAGGAGATTTTTCATAACATCTATAGCCTCTATGAAGAGGACTATAACCAATAAAAGTGCAAAGAGAAGATTTGGGAGATAGATTGTCTTTCTTATAAGCTTCTAAATAAGGATAACAAGCTGAGCCAAAAACTTTTATAAAGGTATAGTCCAGTTTGTTTATGAAACAAGACTTCAAAAGGAGATTTAAAATGTAACAACTTTGTGAGAAGTCTATTTATGAGAAAAGTAGCAGTGTAAAAAACATCATACCAAAAAGGGTAAATGAGCTTGAAACAAAAGAGTAAGAACAACCTCGGTGATATATCTATGTTTTCTCTTAACAAGTCCATTTTCTTGAGAGGTACGAGGACAAGACAATCTAAGTGTAATGCCAGAAGAATCTAGAAATTGTTTAAAAGGTCCTTTAGAAAACTCATAAGCATTATGTTGATGGTGGTTTTTAGCTTAGGGTTAAAATCGTAAAACACTAAACCCTAGAAGACCGTGATGTCACAACATTTAAAGTAACAAGCACTTACTAGGCACATTTACTGAAACCTTTAATGTGTCCCTAAATAATTACTGGGTATATTTTTCAAATTAGGTTACGACAAGCCAAACCCTAATTCCCACGTGTGCCAATGGCAAATCATGCCAGCCACACCGACCGCGCCAAAGCATGCTAGCCGCACCTTTGTGCCAATGGCAAATCATGCCAGCCACACCGACCGCGCCAAAGCATGCCAACCATGCTAGCCGCACCTCTGTGCCAAAGGCAAATCATGCCAGCCACACCGACCGTACCAAAGCATGCCAACCATGCTAGCCGCACCTCTGTGCCAATGGCAAATCATGCCAGCCACACCGACCGTGCCAAAGCATGACAACTATGCTAGCCGCACCTCTGCGCCAATGGCAAATCGTGCCAGCCACACCGACCGCGCCAAAGCATGCCAGCCATGCTAGGCGCACCTCGTGCCAATGGAAAATCATGCCCCCACACCGACCGCGCCAAAGCATGCCAGCCATGCTAGCCGCACCGTCGTGCCAATGGAAAATCATGCCAGCCATGCTAGCCGCGCCATGCCAAACGCACTTTTCCTTGGCCCTAGCCATGTTAGTCACACCATGCCAAGCCAAACGCCCTTGCCTTGGCCCTAGCCACGCCATACGCCCATGGCAAACCCTTGGCCCCACAAGCCAAGCCAAAATCGCACCTAGACAAAGCTAGCCACGCCCAAGGAGAAACCCTTGGCCCTACATGCCAAGCCTAACCACACCCTAGCTGTGCCACCCTGTTGGCCTTCCCTACGCGTCCACCAAATTGAAGGCGTGCAACAATCAACGGTTTCCCTTCAAACCCAGGAGCAAATCCTAGCCATCCAAGGTTACCAGACGACACATGGTAACCTTTGGCCCGAAGACCTAAGTTTGGCCGTGCCAAACCTTGCCATGGAAACGACATGCCAACCTAGCCGCGCCACCACAATGGCCCTCACTACGCAGCTACCAAAACGAAGGCGTGCAACAATCAACGGTTGCCCTTCAATCCCAGGAGCAAATCCTAGCCATCCAAGGTTAACAGACGACACATGGTAACCTTTGCCCGAAAACCTAAGTTTGGCCACGCCAAACCTTGCCATGCCAACGGCATGCCAACCTAGCCGCGCCACCACGTTGGGCCTCACTACACGGATACCAACACGAAGGCGTGTAACGATCAACGGTTTCCCCTCCTCTCAAGATGCAAAATCTCGACCGTCGAAGGTCACCAGGCTGGAAAGTTTCCTAAGCTTGACTTTCCAAGCCACAACAACGTGCTACATGTTTTCCAAAACATTTGAGACATCAACACAAACTGGGGGATCCTCTTTGGTTATTGGTTTGGTGGTTTACAGCGTGCGGCGTACACTACGCCTGTCATAAGGAAGTGTCATAAGGGTGAGGCGGTTAGTAAATACGGGAAGTTATGTGTGAAACGTTCATGGGACATAAAGCACATGCGTTAAAAACTTTATGAGACATCAATTCCATAACGTTAGCGCTTTCATGAAAACCAGTTTCATCGTTAACCACTTTATGGAACATCAATTCCATGCATACGGTTACCACCTCCTCCCATTTACTTCCCCACTCCTTAATGAGACCAGGGTATGTTTTTACTCCGACTTGTATGAATAGGTCTTACCTATTTCCATTTGACAACAAGTTCATACGGGAGATACAACACTCAGAAATACTTACTTGCTAGCTCACCTTGGGAGCTCTCTCATTTTTCTGATAACAAGTCGTAGTAACCCAACTACTCTTCCAGAATCAACTATTCTGGTCTCACCACTTCCCTTGCTTCCCTCCCCAAAACCAACCCATTCTCCTCCACTTTGTGACCGAAGCAAGTCTGGAACGGCCATTTCTTGGTTTAGGCCGGACTTGTACAGATTGATCTCTCGAATCTAAAGTACTCCCTTGCAGTACATTTTTTAGGGTTTAAATTGTTTCTCACTTGCACACCCGCAATTACCGAAATCACCAGAAACCATTTTCACCTACAAACAATTGGCGACCACAATTGGAGGTTCGATCTTTCGGTTACAATGTCAATTTTCAACCAGCAATCTCACTCTTCGACCCGTGACGTCAAGATGGTAGAGGAAGGCGATCCACTCCGACTCGGTTACTCGACGGCTGGATTATCAATCATGACACGACAAGGGATGACCGGGGACTTCTCGAGAGGCTGGAAGCAAAACGATCCGCCCGAGGGATTAACGGCGCGGTTATCGACAACTCAGCAACGACTCGGAAGACTGGGGACTTCCCATGACCATGTTTCTCGAAAAAAAAAACTTGGTCCTACACCCGGAAAGTTTATTCTCATCATAAGACCTGAGAAACCGAGTAAGTCTTATATCTAGACAAAAATACGTGGTTTGATTTTTCAAGTTCTGATAAAACCTATATCCATGTTTCATCCCATGTCATCTACCAACACACGGTTCCATGGTTTTCCTGGGATGTCTGCGTCACCTTCATTCATAGCCAAAGATAATTCAATTCTAAACATTTCATTCAAAAATAAATAAATAAATATATATATATATATATATATATGATCCAAAACCATCAAGGTAGCATTTATTTATTAACCCGAGAAAATCAGAAAATCAAAAACCGAAACCAGGCGTCTCATTTGCCTTTCAAAAAAAAAAAAAAAAAAAGATAAGAGGTCCGGAGAAGATAGATATATATTCAAGGGAAGTTTTCCAACAAATGGCTTGCCCCTTTTGGAAAAGGCCTCCCTCGTGCTTTGGAGCCGCCCTCTTAAGTTTTAGCTTCTGCACAACTTGAATTAATTCCGCTCCGCTTCTTCATCATGTCTGCGGAAGGACCTTCAACTGCTCCGGCCAACGACCTTTCAGCATCAGCGAGACCTTCAACGAACCAAGGAACGTTGAATTTGAAGCCCACGCACATGTCACGATGGAACTTCCAGCTCGATATTAAATCCTCAGAAATTGTATGACCAGTCACGTTGCACATCTCATCAATCGAAGACAAGGCTTCCTCCACACGCTTGACCAACGCATGTCGACTAGTGATCTTCTTAGTCGTGGCAATGTGACCATAGCTTTCCCAAATCTTGGTGTATAATGTCGCATGTTTAGCTGGCACGCTAAATCCACCAATCAACACATGACCTTGGAAAGGGGCCAGATACGGAGGATTGAAGGTGGCACCTATAACTGAATCAGCAACTGGCAGGAGATCCCTAACTACGATTTCATCCCCCGTAGTGCTCTCCTCCACCTGAGTCATGACAGCGCCCTCGGGACGATGAATTTCCATGTCCAAGTAGCTAGCTGGCACAGTTTCCGCAGTGGGAAGTACGGCTACGTCTTTACTCTGGTGGTCTTCCACTTCAAGATCATCCCCGGAACGGTTTCCTCCTAAAAATCAAAATTCGCTTTTACTGCGCGAAGAAAGAAAAAAAGAGGAAAGAAGAAAAACATGGAGGGGACTCACCGATTCGGTTTCAGGGTGACTAGACGAAGATTCAAAGACTTGTTATCGAAAGAACTACTCTTGCCATCGTTTGGACTCGGACTTTCACCCTTTTGGAATCCCCATCATCATGGATGATCTCGGCACCCCACCCTCTGTCTCGAAAAACGATGCTTTCTGACTACTTGTAAGTTTGGCAAAGGCGTTCGTGCTGCTGAAACCCTGGACGAGATACAAGGATATACGTAATCCAGCTGAAGTCAAGAAAGAAATCACACGTACCCTCATGTTGGATGAACTAAAAGCCGGTAGAGCTCGGAATCGACTGGAAACCGCCTGCACGATTCTTAGACCTTCTCTCCTTCACTTGGGGACTGTCCACGTCTATACCGACGGATTTCCTTTTGGTTAAAGAAGTATCCCTCAACAACGGATGTTTTGCTAAAATCTCGGCCGAAGGCCTACCACGAGTGTTCTCCACTACGACTTTCACAAATTCCTGGATGACGAGGAATTCACTCTGCCAGAATGCGTTATACTTGGAGGTAGTCGACGGATTTCGTTCTGAAAGCAAGAAATGGAGACTTCTGCCCGGCGCAAGAACACTAGCATCAAGAACGTTCAATAATGGACCCTCTGGAGCTGCCAGCTGACGAACGAGAGGGACCCCTTGGTCGAAACCCATATGCCGAGCTGCTCGCTCAATATTATAAGAGACTGCCTGACACGATCCTCGAAAGAAAGACGGTATATAGCCAGACGTGCAACTTCGCATGAATACAATCTCACCGACGCCCAGATTCCCTCCATCAGAAAGCAAAGACATGTTTGGAGCAGAAGCAAAAGTATTAACCTGGGCTATGGATGTACACACTAGGGCCCTTGGACGAAAATTAACGACGCACGAGTTATCAAGGAAATCAGCCGAGTTTGAGCCAGGCTCTTGGGCGAATATTCGACCAGCCAAGTATTCTCGAACTACCCCAAGAAGAGGGAAGTGAAACCAACGGTTTAGGAGCATATCTTTCAAAATGCTTCCATAGCCACACTTGGAGAAAAGCAACATGAACATACGAATCCACTTTCATGTAACCGTTTGAAGCACGCATGTCCATAGCCAAATGATCCAAGTATGTGTACGAGAACCGAGAAACAAGCCGCCAATGGGGAGAACGACCCCTTTCGCCAATCTTATAGCAAAATTGATGAGTTCCAGCCTTATCTCCTTCTTACCAGAGCCATCATCGAAAATATCTCGGGATAACCAGAGAGCCAAGAATGCCGCGACGTGGAGTGTACTATTCTTCCGATCCTATGCCGGCTCATCGGAAACCATTGAGACATCCACCGAGCATAGAAACACTTCGTCCCTTTCTCCTTTCGGACAAACCCTTTCGACTTCGCAACTGTATGCGTGACACATTTTTTCCTCATCATCAGACAGCTTGGTTTTAAGGTTTCCTGTCATGGGAAGATTCAACAGGATAGCCACACTTTCTAAGGATATGGTCAGTTCTCCCCACCTACATATGGTCGTATGAGTATCTGGAAACCACCGGGAGATGAAAGCAACCAAGCTCGGGATGTCTTTCCTGATTTTAAGTGATGCAGAGGCTGTGACAGCATCAATGATTTGCGCCTTGGTCAAATTAGCTCTTACGCACTCTTGACTTATCATAAAGTGCACCCATTTATCAAACGAACGCAGTGGACTCACTGAGATTTTGAAATCAATAAGAGAGGCGGAATACTATTTCCTATGAAGGCAAAACCGTATTACATTTCCGGGAGGAACCGACCGGTCCCCTCCCTCACTCTCCGAACCGGTCAGAAGCAGTGGCGCATGCTTAAGTGGACTTCTCCTGGCAGAGACTATCGTGAAGAATCCATCAGCCACGTTTGGCTTGGAGTTACCAACATCCTTCGGTATGGCAGAATTTTTCTCAAGCGACATCATAATAAAGATTCTCTCACAGTACTTCCGCTTTCCAAGCAACTACAACGGAACAATACGAAGAGAGATTACTATGGAAAGCGCATGAAAATTATCTTCACCCAAGAAGCAAGCCAGTTTGTTTCAAGGCCGTACCCTGCGGCGTAGAATTCTTGTCCAACCGAGGAGGAGTGACCCACCTGGGGAACCATGCCCACGGCCACACCAAAACAAGGAGTAAACCCTAAAAACTAGGTTTTCGTGGGAATGGGATGGCAAATTACTATCGCGTGCTTACCCTACACAACAAGTTGAGGCGGTCAACATTACTATGGTATTCATGCCTAAGTACTACTATGAGCGCGTGCAAGACATACCTGTGGATAGGATTCACACCAACATGTTCTACAAGGTCATAAAAAGGTACGCCTACAACTAGGGTTTTCACCAACACAAGAAAACAAAAGGAAGCAAGACAAAGAAGAAGTACTAGAAGACGTATAAGCGTAGAAATAAAATTATCTTAATCCGCTCGTCACATGAAACTATATATGAGAAGTATTACAAACACACACCGCCTAGTTTGGAAAAAAGATTGAGAGTTCTTGACCGCTACCAAGCGAAACCAAAAAAAAAAAGAGACAATAATGAAGACGTGAATCAAAGGGAGAGGCCGGAAATAATTTTATAGGTGTGATACTTGGGAGTTTGAACAAGGAGAGGATCTCCAATTTTGAGCCAAGGAAGGAAAAGAGGAAACTCGTCCCGCAAATACCAATTTCCACGTCCAAGACCACTCACGCCATACCGCGGCCCCACCACCCATGTATGCCATACCTTTCCACGGCCCCAGCCAATCCATTTGATCCGTTGCCGCGGCCCCACCGCGCCTAGCCGTCCTTGCACGTTCCACCATGCCATTGCCACGGCCCGCCTGCCAAGCCATTCGCTCCATTGCCGCGGCCCCCACCACGCCTAGCCGTCCGTGTACGTCTCGTCTTTCCAAGGCCACAATATGCCAAGCCGCCTTCTCCACTATCGCGACCCTATCATCCACGCGCGTTTGCCTCACCAAGACCACGCCACCTCTTGGCCCCTCGAGCCAAGCCGTCCACTTGCGTCACCTTACAAGACTGCGCCCCCTTTGCCTTGGAGATGTATGACCAGACCAAGCCGGTAACTTTCATCTCACCACTCCACGGTCTGCATTCCTAGTACAACTTATGCAGGGCCGCCAACACGGGAAGCCAAAACTCTCTTTACCACTCAAAAAGGTTAGTCGGATTCTCCTGACCATCTTTGCAATGATTTACACCTCGATTCCGTTCTTGTCTGCCACCATCATATGCTTACCTCGCAACTAGGCACATGTTACGAGCTAAGCATGGGACTTAATGTTGATGGTGGTTTTTAGCTTAGGGTTAAAATCGTAAAACACTAAACCCTAGCAGACAGTGATGTCACAATATTTAAATTAACAAGCATTTACTAGGCACATTTACTGAAACCTTTAATGTGTCCCTAAATAATTACTGGGGTATCTTTTTCAAATTAGGGTTACGACAAGCCAAACCTTAATTCCCACGTGTGTCAATGGCAAATATGCCAGCCACACCGACTGCGCCAAAGCATGCCAACCATGCTAGCCGCATCTTTGTGTCAATGAAAATCATGCCAGCCACACCGACCGCGCCAAAGCATGCCAACCATGCTAGCCGCACCTCTATGCCAATGGCAAATCATGCCAGCCACATCGACCGCGCCAAAGCATGCCAACCATGCTATCCGCACCTCTGTGCCAATGGAAAATCATGCCAGCCACACCGACCGCGCCAAAGCATGCCAACCATGCTAGCCGCACCTCTGTGCCAATGGCAAATCATTCCAGCCACACCTACTGCGCCAAAGCATGACAACCATGCTAGACGCACCTCTGTGCCAATGGAAAATCATGCTAGCCACACCGACCGCGCCAAATCATGTCAGCCATGCTAGCCGCACCTCCGTTCCAATGGCAAATCATGCCATCCGCACCTACTTGCACCATGCCAAACGCACCTCGCCATGGCCCATACCGCGCCACCATACTGGCCTTCACTACGCGGCTATCAAAACGAAGGCGTGCAACAATCAACGGTTTCCCTTCAATCCCAGGAGCAAATCCTGGCCGTCTAAGGTTACCAAACGACCTTTGCCCCAAAACCCTAGCTTGGTCACGCACCTAGCCCAAGCTATCCACGCCATGTGCCTATGGCAAAACCATTGGCCCCACATGCCAAGCCAAAATCGTACCTAGCCTAAGCTAGTCACGCCATGCGCCTATGGCAAACCCTTGGCCCCACATACCAAGCCAAAACCGCACCTAGCCAAAGCTAGCCACGCCCAAGACGAACCCTTGGCACCACATGTCAAGCCAAACCAAACCTAGCCAAGCTAGCCGCGCCATGCCAAATGCACTTTGCCTTGTCCCTAGCATGCTAGTCATATCATGCCAAGCCAAACGCCCTTGCCTTGGCCCTAGCCACGCTATACGCCCATGGCAAACCCTTGGCCCTACATGCCAAGCCAAACCAAACCTAGCCAAGCTAGCCGCGCCATGCCAAACGCACTTTGCCTTGGCCCTAGCCATGTTAGTCACACCATGCCAAGACAAACGCCCTTGCCTTGGCCCTAGCCACGCCATACGCCCATGGCAAACCCTTGGCCCCACATGCCAAGCCAAAATCGCACCTAGCCAAAAGCTAGCCACGCCCAAGGCGAACCCTTGGCCCCACATGCCAAGCCTAACCACACCCTAGTCGCGCTTCCTTGTTGGCCTTCCCTACGCGTCCACCAAAATGAAGGCGTGCAATAATCAACGGTTTCCCTTCAATCCCAAGAGCAAATCCTAGCCATCCAAGGTTACCAGACGACACATGGTAACCTTTGGCTCGAAGACCTAAGTTTGGCCATGCCAACCTAGTCGCGCCACCATGATGGCCCTCACTACGCGACTACCAAAACGAAGGCGTGCAATAATCAACGATTGCCCTTCAATCCCAGGAGAAAATCCTAGCCATCCAAGGTTACCAGACGACACATGGTAACCTTTGGCCCGAAAACCTAAGTTTGGCCACGCCAAACCTTGCCATGCCAACGTCATGCCAACCTAGCTACGCCACCACGTTGGACCTAACTACACATCTACCAAAACGAAGGCGTGAAATGATCAACGGTTGCCCCTCCTCTCAAGATGCAAAATATCGACCGTCGAAGGTCACCAGGCTGGCAAGTTTCCCGAGCTTGACTTGCCAATCCACAACAACGTGCTACATGTTTTCCAAAACATCGAGACATCAACACAAACTGGGGATCCTCTTTGGGTATTGGTTTGGCGGTTTACGACGTCGGCGTACACTACGCCCGTCAAAGGAAGTGTCATAAGGGTGAGGCGGTTAGTAAATACGGGAAGTTATGTGTGAAACGTTCATGGTACATAAAGCACATGCGTTAACAACTTTATGGGACATCAATTCCATAACGTTAGCAGTTTCATGCGTTAACCACTTTATGGAACATCAATTCCATGCATACGGTTACCACCTCCTCCCATTTACTTCCCCACTCCTTAATGAGACCGGGTACGTTTTTACTCCGACTTGTATAAATAGGTCTTACCTATTTCCATTGGACAACAAGTTCATACGGGAGATACAACACTCAGAAATACTTACTTGCTAGCTCACCTTGGGAGCTCTCTCACTTTTCTGATAACAATTCGTAGTAACCCAACTACTCTTCCAGAATCAACTATTCTGGTGTCACCACTTTCCTTGCTTCCCTCCCCAAAACCCACCCATTCTCCTCCACTTTGTGACCGAAGCAAGTCTGGAACGGCCATTTCTTGGTTTAGGCCGGACTTGTACAGATTGATCTCTCAAATCTAAAGTACTCCCTTGCAGTACATTGTTTAGTGTTTAAATTGTTTCTCACCTGCACACTCGTAATTACCGAAATCACCATAAACCATTTTCACCTACAAACACATTATCACACTAAAAGGACACAATTTTGGTAGCCAACAAATTTTCATTTATTTTTTAAAATGTTGAAAAGATACAAGAGTATCAGACTTGGATTTCAAAGGATAAATCCAATGATACTTGCTAAAATCATCAATGAAGATAATGTAGTTCCTGAATCCTAACAAAGACACTTCAGGTGAAGGTACCCACACATCACAATGACCAAGATCAAGTGGAGCAGTAGAGACTCTGTTGACTAAAAGGTAATTTTTTTACTTTTACCTAATTGACAAGAAGAACAAACTGATTCCAAAGACTTAGCATAGGAAAGCTTTATTGACTCAGCTGATTGAAGCTTGTGTAAAATAGCAGCAGCAGGATGGTCAAGCCTGTTGTGCGTAGTGTTGATGGAGCAGTAATGGAAGCATGAAAGATGGGATATGATGAAGGATTAGATAAGATGATAGGGTATAAATTGTTGAGAATAGAACCTTTAGCTAGTACGTGTTTTGTAACAACATCCTTAATCAGATATCCCCAAGCATAAAGTTCAAAAAAGCAATGATTATCCTTAGTGAACTTAGCTATAGATATTAGATTAGCTTTAAGAGAATGAATATGTAAAACCTTGTTTAGCTGAAAAGTCTTACTTGGAGTAGGTAAAATAGCATCACCAGTTTGAGCAATAGAAAGAAGCCTACCATTTCCAATCATGACATTGGAAGATCCAGTATAAGGAGTAGTGTTGGTCAAAATGGAAGCATCACTTGTCATATGATTAGTAGCACCTGAATATGGAATCCACTGAGTAGCAGTTGGTAATGTAACAGTTTCTTCAGAAGCACGAGAGAGTTCAATTCCTGCAAAATCTCTTTGCAAAGAACTGATAGAATTCATATCTGGTTGATACCTATGATAACATATACTAGCAGAATGTCCTGTCTTTCTGCATATCTGACACTCAACTATAGACCAATCAAAAGAACCAGAATTTTTTTCTTGAATTTCCTTTAGTAGGACCAGAATTATCACCTGAGCTACCACCAGAATTTCCACCAGATGAATGTCCACTTCCAGAACCAGAAGAATAAACACTATTCTTGAAGTTAATTTTATTCTTGTTGTGACTATTTTTCTTTCCATTACCACCATCACTGCCATAATAATTATTCTTACTAAACGTTGTTGAAGAATTCTGATTATCAAACACAGCAGACATTTCTGAATCTTGATCTTTTAACCACTGTTGATGATTGATTAACCTAGCTTTGATTTCAGCAAAAGTGCAAGGAACCACACGATTTTTTGCAGAGATGAAAAAATTATTGTACTCACGACCAAGACCTTTGAGAATATGTATTATAATATCAGAATTACTAACTCTCTCAATAATAGCAGCAAGACTGCCAGTAATAGTCTTAATCTGTTGTAGATATTCTTCAACATAACGATTACCTCTCTTAATGGATTGAAGTTGATTATGAAGCATAGATCGACATGCAACAAATTGAGTAGTGAAAGAAGCTTCAAGAAAATTCCAAATTTCATGGGCAAGTGGTTAATCCAAGAACATCACCTGAAACAGATTGAGTGAAAGTAGATTTTAAACAACTTGAGACAAAGGATCCACTTTTCTCCAATAAAGCCATGCTGGATTCTGAACTTGAACTGCATCGACCATGATAAAGCGAGGTGGTTCTTCAATAGTACCATCAACATAATCAAACAAATCAACTGAGATCAAGACCGATTCGAGTTGATCTTTCCATAAGAGATAATTCGTGTGATCTAACTTCAACGAGATGAAGTTTGCAATATTAGTAAAAGGAAGACGAAAGATATAACGATCTTGAGCAGATCCATCATCAGAATCATCATTGGAGTGAGTACCGGAAGACGATGAACGAGTTAAAGGCTTTGGAGGCATATTGTTATCAAGAATCTAACAAATCATAAGATGAAGATCCAAACACACTCAAGAAAGTAAATCTTGAAGAAATCAAGATGAAAAACAGATCTAAGTAGATGAAATTCTACAAAGAAGCTGTAGATATGCAATACTTTGATGTGAATTTGATAGGTTGTTTTTGCAATATGTTGAAAAAGAATCTAATACCATCTCAGATAATCAGATCTACAGCAAGAATTAAAATGTATTGAAATGTTCTGCAATAAACACAGAGAGAGTTTTACAGACACACATTTATACAGACCAGACTGACACAGACAAGTCATCACATCTGTTAAAAAATTACAGGAGAATGTACTAGATACATTAAAGATAAGAGGACCTTTATATCTAGAACTAAAAGTATTTGACAAATACAATACAATGTCGGTGTTCTTATATAGTAGTTCTTTTTTGCTAAGTTCTTATATAGTAGCTACTTGTACTAATTTCCTATTGTTACATTTACAATTCTATATATCAGCAAGAATGTTTATTAAAAAAAATATATATATATATATATATCAACAACCTAAAAACTCAATACCATCCCTCACTCCAGAATAAAAGTAGCACTGGTGCTGCTTACCTTCCCTCCTATTGGCTGGTGAGCGAAACCTCGCGCTTTCATTGGCTAATTGAGAAACCATTCGTATTCGTCGGATGAAATTTTGTTATATATGGTGTGTTGATCGACAATGTGCGGTGTAGATTGGCTGGATTGGTGGGACACACGCGACAGACTGCCCCATTGTTTAGAAAAATTGCTATATTAATTTCGTGCATTTATTTTGAAAATCCAAAAATAAAAATAACTACTATATTAATTACGGACATTTATGATTAAAATAAAAAAAATCAATTCAACATATTTATGGAATAAAATAATCTTTTATAATTTTATGAAAATCCAAAAAATAAAAAAATTACTATATTAATTTGGACATTTATGATTAAAATAAAAAAAGTCAAATTAAAATATTCATGAAATAAAATAATTACATTTATAGCTTCATGTAATTATTGCAAAAGATCCAGAGAATTAACAAAATACTACATTATGATTTTGGACATTTATGATTAGAATAAATAATAAAATCGACGTATTTACGGAATAAAAAAATCAACAACCTAAAAACTCAATACCATCCCTCACTCCAGAATAAAAGTAGCACTGGTGCTGCTTACCTTCCCTCCTATTGGCTGGTGAGCGAAACCTCGCGCTTTCATTGGCTAATTGAGAAACCATTCGTATTCGTCGGATGAAATTTTGTTATATATTGTGCGTTGATCTGACAATGTGCGGTGTAGATTGGCTGGATTGGTGGGACACACGCGACGGACGACCCCCATTGTTTAGAAAAATTGCTATATTAATTTCGTGCATTTATTTTGAAAAATCCAAAAATAAAAATAACTACTATATTAATTCTGGACATTTATGATTAAAATAAAAAAAATCAATTCAACATATTTATGGAATAAAATAATCTTTTATAATTTTATGAAAATCCAAAAAATAAAAAAATTACTATATTAATTTGGACATTTATGATTAAAATAAAAAAAGTCAAATTAAAATATTTATGAAATAAAATAATTACATTTATAGCTTCATGTAATTATTGTAAAAGATCCAGAGAATTAACAAAATACTACATTATGATTTTGGACATTTATGATTAGAATAAATAATAAAATCGACGTATTTACGGAATAAAAAAATATTTATAGTTTTTTAATCTTTTAAAAGGAAAAAAAAATAGAAATAGCTATATTAATTTTTAGTATTAATGATAAATATCTAACAAAGGAAAAACCAACAATGTATAAAAAATACTACATTAATTGATATTTAATTACTATTTATATTTATGTTAACGATATCCATTAATATAAAAAAAAATCTAATCATTTACATGAACACAATCTAATAAGTTCCATTAATACGGTTAATTTACTAATAAAAACAAAGCCAATAATTAATAACGGATGGAAATCATTCTTCATCCCTATTTTCTTTATAACAAACCATATAACTGGATTTAATTCCATAACGATTTTAAAGATTTTCTTTGGAACTAAGTTTCTAACATCTATATAAAGAATGCAAATCACTCTTTATTCCTACATAAACCACGTACTTTGTGTGAAAAAGGAGGTAGCGAACAGAAGATATCAACTATGACTTTTGAAGAAAATCACAACAAAGGGGAAGCAATGGTAGTTGATTCCGGTGGTATGTAAACTTATTCAAATGTCGCAATTTGGATTCATAGGCTGCTGTTTTTTTTTCTCTTATCAGTTTTTTCTTTATATTAATAGGATGATGTTTTTTTTTCTCTAATCAATTTTAAAATATATGATGTTTATATGTAGGTAAGAAACATTTGGGAAAGTTTATACCCCCTTCAAGCGTCCCGTTAGGAATCGACACAAAAGAAAGCCGTGAGGGCTTTGGTTCTGAAAAAATGGAGGTTTGAAAACAGAAAAACAGGTCAATTATGGAGTTTGGACCTATATCTCATTAACCAAGAGGTAAGTTAGTCGACCTCTGTTGCATATTTACGGTAAAAGTTAATTGTTTTTTTTTTAGCCGATTAGAAATTAATTGTTGATTGGATATAATACAGGTACTCAAATGCATTCTAGGTAGGCAAAGATTATATACAGTTGTTTGAAGAGAAATTCGAGGAGGGAAATGTGTATTCCATTCAGAGGTTTAGCATTGCCAAGCCATCAACCGGTTATAGAATTGTGTCCTTTGAAAATATAATGTGGTTGAACAGGTTTAGCAAGGTGGAACATCTGAAAGTTGACATCTCGACTTTTCCTAAGAGATATTTAGTTTCCTTGCTCTAGAGAATATTGGGACCAGAAAAAATGATACTACGTATTATACATGTGAACAGTCGGAAATAAGAAAAAAACTATTTTTTTGTTTGGTAAAATCAACAAACATTAACCTCTTCTTATATAATTACTGCAGATGTGATTGGAAGGCTAAATTCCGTGTCGAACGTTGTGACGAAATCAGTTGAAGAATTTGAGAAAGTAAGTGATGTGTTTATGAGGAGATTATGCTTGAGAATGAGAGGTAAACTACGGTATCTTATGGGTTTTTGATTCAATAATTTTTGTTGAGTGGATTAGCCTAATGGATTTTTGTTCGTCTTTAGGGGAACTACAATGAAAGTAACCTTATGGGGTGATTTGGTTCATGCTATCAAGGATGGGATATTGGATGGTCGTCCAAACGTACCTGTGGTGATGATTGTCGCTGGTACATATGTGAAGGATCATTTGGGTGAGCAATTTTGAAGAAACCATTGGTAGACTAATACTTTTAAGTTATGTATGGAAGCTGCTACCATGCAGTATGCAATTGTTCATACATATTTATGACGTAATCTTTTTCAACAGTTATATTATATATGGAAAAAAAACTTTAAATAAGTGTTTATAAAACTCAAAATATCTAAAAATCTTAGGGCAAAAAAATCTTTAGAGGTCTACTTATGGTAAAAGAATCCCAAACGGCTAGCTTAAATATTTAGTATGTTAAAAAAATCTTTTTCCTACCCTGTATTTTCGAATTAATTTAGGGAAGAAAAATCTTTCCATTACTTTGTTATATTTTGTTGCCACGCAAAGCATTTTAATTCCATTCATTTCTCATTTCTCATTGTTTTGTTTGCAGACGAGTCTCAAAGGCCTATATTAAGGGCATTGACATGGATATTTGTAAAATGAATAATTCTCTTTGTCATCTTAGATATATTCTCTAAACATGTACAAGTCTTTTCGATGATGTAGTAATATATAATTATAAACCAGGATGATATTGGCCCGGTCCATCATTTTCAATTCTATGTGGGGAAAAAAGGATAAATGTTAATATGAAATAGGGAAATAGGAATAAGGATGGATGTAAATCCCAAACAATATTGTTAAGTTATTGTCCTAAGAGCATTCTACTCTCGCTTGGCCTTCCTTTATAAATTTTTCTGATATTTTTGATGGGGTTATGCCAAATTATTGAATTATAGTTTTTTGTGAAACCTATTCTTATTATTCTTTTTCTTTCCCGAACATGATATACGCATGAAATTTTTTTGTTTAATAGACCATGCTGTAACGACACTTTGTTATCTTGACCTACGGTTGATGTGAGTTTTATGTTTTGTATCAAGCCACATACATAGTAAAATTAGCTATATGCATCACTAAAAATCCAAAGAACTAAATTATTTAATTAACCAATATAATTTAGATTCTCTTTGTGGGACAATCATTAATTAGTGGACAATCCTTACGGTTAAAGTAACAATCACGAGTATTCAAACAGAGTCTTAGTGGGATGTTAGTTCATTGCTTGATTACAACTTCTTTGACGGGAAGCATTTCATCTGTTTTGTGCTATCTAGAATTGGAAAATTTATGTTATATCGTGTGTTCTTTTAATGTCTCTAATATCATATATTAATATTTGAGTGTGATTTTTCATTTAACTATAAGGAGTTGGTGCACAGGTTGGGTTGACCGCTTGATTCTTAGCACAAGTTTTGAAGAAAGATATATCGATGCATTTTCTTGATTACATCATCTTCGACGGGAAATATTTTATATTCATTTCACTATTTATGGTTGAAAATCTATTTTATATTAATATCGATTTTTAGCACTAATTGATAGGTGTAGAATACACCGTATTTACTATCTAGTAGTTACGCTTTCTTTGCTATTTTTCTTGTGAATTATGTATCTTATGTGTGTTTTTGAGTTATTAGATACTCGGGAGTCGCACGGAGGAAAAGGAGAAGAAATAATCCAAAATTGAGCAAAAGGGCAAAGCCGTCATTTTACAGATATAACACTATCTGGAGCCTGGTCAAAGTTAAGGAGCAACCATCTGACAGTTCACTAAAGACAGTCTACAGTTCGTTAAGGGACAACTCTATTCTAAGATCACTAAATACAGATCAGCCAGTGGATAAGGGGTGGGAACTTTGGCTAGCCCTTATCAATCCATAACCACTCCCAACTATAACCCTAGTTTCAATCGAGAAAACCATTTTTCTCTTTGTTTTGAATCGAGGAATAAGGTTAGGAGATTGAATTCACCGAGAGATAGGCGAGAGAAATTGAGAAATTGAAGAGTGAAATCAAGAGAGAAGAGAGAAATGGAGGCAATTTCCATAACTCTTGATGCAGAGAAATCAAGGAGAGGAGTAAGCTGCTGCTGATGTGAATCGAGAAGACGCCGTTGTTGATGAAGAACAAGATTCAGCGCTGGAATTAGTTAGGGTTTCATGGCTTGACTGAGAAAGAATGAATGTGAACTGAAGATGGAGAAACAAGGTTTAATCGAAGATTGAGATGATTCGAGATGATAGGGTTTGAGTCGATTTCAAAATGGAGGTGAATTTATCCGTGGTGGTGAATCTGATGCAATTGTGAGGTTCGGCAATGGAGAATTAGGGCATATATTCGTTATGGGTTTGGATGGAATTGATTGCCATGGGTATTTTCAGGTGTTGGTGGAGGTTGTATGTACTCTGGTGCATATGGTGGTATATGGTTTGCCTGTGTTGATGGATGAAAATCAGATTGAGAAGAGGGGTTTGAGAATTGAGATCATGACAAAGATGATGGTGGTCTCTGAGTGTGGAACTGTTGCCTCCATGGTGAATCTGGTGGTCTCTGAGTGATTGAAGTTGCAGGTGAACATGAGTTGCAGCTGCAAGAGGAGTCTGAGCTGCAGATGGAGACTGAGATGAAGGCACTGGTGCTCAGATTTCTGCCTGGGAAGTTACAGCTGAATTTATGACATGGAATTGGCAGTGGCAATGTAGAAATTGTGTGTTGATGTTGTTCATGGAAATTGCAGGTGATGCTGGCAGGTCAGGTGCAGTTCAGGGCGATGTGGTGAAGTTACAGGCTTGAGTTGAGGGTGTGGCTCGAGTTGTGCTGCTAGGATGATCTGCTTTGTTGTTGGTTCAAATGGAATTGCGAGATGGCTTAATGAATAGGGAAGAAATCGAGGTGGGCGAGCTTGAGCTCATATTGCAGGTGGAGTTATGGCCAGGTTGGGGCTGATATTTGTGCTGAGTTCCTGGGACTTGTGGCTGATGTGAGACTGATGATTACATTGGCATGGTATTTGTGCAAGTGGTCTGACTGAGTTGGTGGAATGGAGCTATAGATGAGCTGGTATTGCGGGAGATCTGATTGAGTATTCCGAGGTTTTGTGAGAGTTGAATGTAATGCTTTTGCCAAAGGAGAGATGGCACGGAGTCTCATGCAATTCTTTGGTGATGGTAACTTGCGGTGCGATGATAATTGAGATTGCAAGGGAATCTGGGTTATGCGATAGAAGATGTAGCAGGTCTGGAGCCGAGATAGTAGTCGAGTTTGAAGGCTGAGTTATGGTGAAAAGCTGGAAGTGGCGGTGTTGGCTAAATGGTTGATTTAATGTTCTGTGAGTGTGTAGTTGAGTAGCCATAATGGCTGGCCAGGAGATGGAGCTGCAGACTTGTTGTGTGGCAGTGGGAGCGCAACTCAGATATTAATGGAGTTAAACCAAGAGTCTTGGTCAAGTATTACAGGGAGGAGGTTCTGAGTTTGTGTTGCCAGAAGTTGCAGGGGAATCGCAGCTGCAAGTGAGAATATGCTGTGCAATGAACGGTGTGGCTGGAATGTGGCATTACAGGTTGAAATAGCAGGATCCTGGTGATTAAATAGGACTGGTGGTGATGCTTGAGCAACGAGATATAGCCATCAAGGAGACTATGAGGTTAAGAACCGTAAAGGGAAAGTTTGAAATGGATGGTGTTTGTGGTGGTATTGCACGTGGAAGTGGCTCGGTGGAGTTGCACTGTTTGTGTGCTAGTAATGTGCAAGATGGTGCTACTGAGAGAGTGGAGGTGGTTCGAGCATTGGAAGACCGAGTCGTTGGTCGTTGAAGTTTAGTGATGGAATGGAACTCGATCTTGCAGACAGTTACAAGGGAAGTGTGCAAGCCATTATGGTGAGGATTGAAGTGGTGATGCACCATCCTCAGTGCAACACGAATTTGGCTTTTGCAAAAATTGCCTTGGCACAGCAAACCAAATAACTCGAGATCGCGAGAGCCTGTTAGCTCTCAAGCACAACTGACTCACATCTCGAGTCATGGTCCACATGAGTTGACCAGACCTGACTCTCCATGACTCGGTGTTGACCCGAGATGACTCGGTCCCGACCCGTTGACCGGTGACCGGTTTGACTTTGCCGGTCACCTGAGCTACTTTCCGGTAACTTTTCCGGCGGGATTCCGGCCACAATCCCAGTTTTCCGGCGAGCGTTTTTGGGACAAAATTTCTACACGGGTTTCTCTCCATGATGGGCCGGGTGAATTTCCAACTAATGGACCTTGAAGACAAAACCTAGTTTTGGAAGGAGAAAAAGACTACAAAAGGGAAGACTTCTACAATTTGGGGACCACGTTTTATTATTATCTCTACTTTATTCTAGGGTTTGGAACCATGAAGTCTTTTCTCTTTCTTCTTGTTATGAACTCCATGAATATGAGTACCTAAGTTTATTATTGGTTATGGAATAGTTGGATTTCACAAAGCATGATTCTTTGATTCAATATATTAGTTTTGTCTCATATTTATCGTTTGCAATTCTCTGAAAATATTGTTTTATGATTGATTGATTGTTTTGTCAAGTTGCAAATTGGTAGAACTTCTAATCACATCTATTGCTAGTTTAGGGTTTATTATACGCAAAAGTGATATCCCTTGGATACAAGTAGCATAATATGATTATAGTTTGTAGTGATATATTCTTATGATCATATGTGAATCGTAACCTTTGTTAAATTGAATTAGTGCGCTTTCCACGTTCAATTGCTTTGATTGGCCTGATTTCATAGAACTTAACGCATCTAGGGAATTAAACTTGATTAGTGCTTTTACACGTTAGGTTGTTCCTTTAGGTAGAATTCATATTCGCATCTTTTAATGTGTTTGTTGATGACATGAGGAGATTTGCGGGATATTCTTGCGATCAAGGTATTCTAGGGTCTTTGATAAAAGTTGAGATTAAATATCAATTCTAGTTATTGTGAAAAGCATGTTAGTGAATGAAAACGAAATCCATGACCAATACTCTCTCATCCTTAATTTGCGTGTTTACTTTTTATTGTTTTGCTTTTATTTTATTTTCGCTTATAAAATCAGAAAACTACCGGTGTTTTATATAGGAAACCATAACAATTTGACAACCTAGACCTCTCTGTGGGATCGATCCTTTCTTGCCCTTGCTATATTTATATTTTGAGTAGTAAGAAAGTGTAATTATATTTGTGTCGCTTACGACAGCGATCACTAATATCAGATATCCAAACAATTATACAATGAGTGTGATTTTTCATTTCACTACAGGGACTTGGATCCTGGAAGAGAACTTGAGTTGGTCGGCCGCTTGATTCCTAACGCAAGTATATGATTCTTAAAATATATATCAGTGAATTTCCTTGATTACATCTTCTTCGACGGGAAGTAATTCATATATATTCTTTGCAATATTTAGAGTTGAAAATCTATTTTATATTAACAATAAATACAATTCTGACCAGTAAGAGTCATAAATAGGAAAACAAAAAAATGATAAGAATTCATAGCCAATATAATTCAGATTCCGTTTGCCAATTAAAAAACTCCAATTATCAATAGGCGATCCTTACGGTTAAAGCAACAATCACGGATATTCAAAAGGGGTCATAGTGGGATATTAGTGCATTTCCTTGATTACAACTTCTTTGACGGGAAGCACTTCATCTGTTTTGCATTATTTACAAGCTATTTTTATGTTATATATCGTGTGTTCTTTTAATGTCTCTAATATAAGGTATTGATACAACCATATAATGAGTGTGATTTCTCATTTAACTATACGAACTTGGAGCCTGGAAGAGAACTTGAGTTGGCTTCCTGATTCCTAACGCAAGCTTATGATTCTTAAGAAAGATATATCAGTGCATTTTCTTGATTGCTTCTTTGACGGGAAGCACTCTACATGCTTTGCGATATTTAGGGTTAGCAATTTATTTTATATTAAGATCGTGTTATTTTCAGTGTCTCTAATGTCAGATATCAAGACAACCATATAATATGTGTGATTTTCATTCAACTACAAGAAGTTGGAGCCAGAAAAATTACCCGCTTGATTTTTTAGGCAAGCATACATTTTCTGAAGAAAAATATATATGTGTGTTTCCTTAAATACATTTTCTTTGACGGGAAGCACTTCATATGCGTTGCATTATTTAAAGCTGGCAATCTATTTTATATTAATATCATGATTTTTTTAATGTCACTAATATCACATATCGATGCCTATAAAATGACTAATGACATTTCATTGATTACTTCTTTGATGGGAAGCACTTCATATGCTTTGCATTATTTAGAGCTGGCAATGTATTTTATATTAATATCCTGATTTTTTTAATGTCTCTAATATCAAATATTGATGCCTATATAATGACTAATGACATTTCCTTGATTGCTTCTTTAACGGGAAGCACTTTGTATGCTTTGGACTATTTAGGGTTGGTAATATGTTGTATATTAATATCGTGTTATTTTTAGTGTCTTTAATGTAATATATCAACACAACTACATAATATGTGTAATTTTTCATTCAACTACAAGAAGTTGGAGCCAAGAAAAACAGCTGAGTTAGACGCTTTATTTTTAACGCAAGTATATGATTTCTGAATAAAAATATATATGTACGTTTCCTTAATTATATTTTCTTTGACGAGAAACAATTCATATGCTTTTCCCTATTTAGAGTTGACAATCTATTTTTTAGTGTCTCTAACTTCAGATATCCATGCCTATATAATGACTAATGAGTGTGGTTTTTCATTTAACTATAACAAGTTTGAGCCTGGAAGAGAAATTAAGTTGGTCCCTTAATTCTTAACACAAATATATGATTTTCGAAGAAACATATATCAATGCATTTCCTTGATAACATTTTATTTAACGGGAAGCAATTCATATGTTATGCACCATTTAGAGTTTTCAATCAATTTTATATTAATATCGTTTTTTTTTTTTAGTGTCTCCAATATCAGATATTGATATAACTGTATAGAAAGTATGATGTTTCAGTTAACTACCAATAGTACTGATACATGTAATGTAATGAACTACTGATTGATTTCAAAGGTCAGTATAATTTTTCAAAATTATTTTATTTAAGA
Organism: Papaver armeniacum; assembly: GCA_023531295.1. Classification (NCBI taxonomy): domain Eukaryota; kingdom Viridiplantae; phylum Streptophyta; class Magnoliopsida; order Ranunculales; family Papaveraceae; genus Papaver; species Papaver armeniacum. The sequence goes on along the minus strand of JAJJWW010001826.1, from coordinate 18,685 downwards.
GGATTTCTTAATCTCCAACCCTTTAAACAATATGTAATCGATGAATAATTTGGGTCGATTGTTAGTTTACTAAATGATTGCTTCAAAAATAAATAAATGATAATTGGTGTTTTCATGGTACAATGCAGTTGTTAATTGAGATCCTTTCTTGGGCCAGTCTGCGGGGCTTCGCCAACTAAGGATCGATTCTCATCACACTGGTTCAAGCACGGGTTAAATACTAAAAAAAATAATTAATTGTGAATTTATAGCTTAAAATATTTTAGTTTATTTGTAAAATTGATTATTATTTTAATATATTGCATGAAATTAGTTTTCAAAACCATGTTAGATCCTCAAATCATAATAATATTATATATTTGATTATTATAAAGTTGTAACTGTTAATTGTCAATCTATTGGATAGTAATTCTAGAAGCCTATTAGAACTCTTATTAGGACGGGTGCGAAGCCCCCACCTCGCTTAACATGATCGAAGATGTAAGAAATTCCATCGAAGCGTAGTACGGTTTCAAGCTAGTTTTATATAAAAATAAAAAAAATTCGAGCGTTGTGGTTAACCGGAGCTTCTGGTTAATTCTGGCCCCATTAAAAAAAGGGGTTTTGATTTTTCCCCCTAAACGAATTAGTGATGTAGTTTTTCCCTTTGTTTGTTAATATTAGTAACTTGCCCCCTAAGTCTAATACTCTGCTAAAAACGTCCCTGTGTCGTATGTGCGACTTGCTAGTGTGTGTATATTCTAGAAGCACTAGTTTTGCTCTCACATGTACAGACGACAAACAAGAAACATCTCATACTGAAATGAAATCCATTAATGGTGGTCAGTCAACTATGTTAGCATTCTTTTTCTTCCTTCAAAAAGCAAGTTTTCCTTTCTTCCTTCAAAACAACATCCGCCATATTACCATGTGCGCTTATTTAGATCAACTTCATAATTGATCAAGCATTGGAATTACAACCGGAAACTTTGTGGTAAAAGATCAGGAGAAATTAGCTTCTCATCAGTTGGATATAAAACAGAAAAACAGGTGGTAATTAATCTATTTAGGGGGGAAAACTCAAATACCCCTTAAAAAAATTTAAAAGGAAATTTATATGACGTGGCCTAATGGAGAAAGTGGAAAATATATTCTTGTCCCATAAGATATTTTTTAATGGAAAAATATTTTTTGTTCCCTATTATCTCGAAAAATAAAATGTTGTCAAAAATACATTAAATCAAGAAACAATCACATTTCACGGCAAAAAAAAAAAAAAAATCAATCATGCATAATCACATAATTAGTAGCATAACTAATGAATAAAAAAAGTGAAGAAAAAAGTCCAGTGTCCGCTTACAATTCTCATAATCATTCTTTTCCTAATTACAATTCTATTTAATCAATTAAAACTAGAAAATAATCTCTTGATTAAATCTGCATTCAATGAAAAAGACTACACTTGAGAATTGGAAAAAAAAATAATTAATCAAGATGGTCGCAGGTACTAATCATTGAATCCGCCGTTGTGGCTTTCTTGCGAGTGAATTTTTTAGTGATCCTGTCCAACAATAAAATAATACATAACTGTTAAAGAAAGAATTGAAGTCAAAATCGAACCACAACAAAAACAATCATACAATAATTCAAGCAATAAAAAAATCATATTATTTTTCTTAAATTTTGTTCAGACAATCTTAAAAATAAAATAGTCTAAAATGGGAAATATATAAATTAATTATGGCCGATATCTAAGTTAGTGAAGTTTTGATATGCAATATATTTTTATACAAAAATATCTGCAGCAACTAAAAACGGTGATATGAGAATAATGTACTAATATATTTTTTATCCAGAATTAGGAACGTTTTATAACTTTTAGGCAATAAAAAAATCATATGATTTTTCTTAAATTTTGTTCGTACAATAATTAAAAATAAAATAGTCTAAAATGGAAAATAAATTAATTAATTATGGACGATTTCTAAGTTAGTGATCTTTTGATATGCAATATATTTTTTTATTGACGAAAATAAACCGAAAAATAAATGGGTTAACCAAAAATGTAAAGTTATAAATAAAATTTATTATCCTTATTCTCCGTGATACTGTTAATTCCATATAGAAAAACATCGCGTGAGAAAGACACTCAATTTCTTTTTTTTGGACGAAAATGTTGCAACAAATAAAATGTATGTCCAAACATATAAAAACTTTCGATATTATTATATATGGAATATTATTATATATAGTGTAGGATTTCCTGCAACTACAACTTAGACAAACATATTTTGAAGAAAACAAACAAAAAATAGAAGTGAAAAGGATTCAACGAGATATGGCGAAACTACCATGTTTTTTTCTTTAATTCTAACACCTGAGCTCGTGCTTTTATGAATAGACTCTTTAGATGTTTCCATCTAATCGGATTGGTTCCTCAACTCCTACAACCAAAATGCTTCCATCCACTTAGATTGGTTAGTGCCATCCTTAATAAACATAAATTTCTAGGCTCGGAGTTTATTTATTGCAACTAAAAGTTTCTCCCATACCCCAAACTTAAATCTAACATTGTCCTCAATGTTCTAAAGATAAAATTAAAAGCATGAACAAGGAGAAACTCGTTACCATTTGAAGTAAAAGAGTTAAGGAAAGATATTACCGTGTCGCATGAATATTGGGTTACCTCCCAAGAAGTGCTAAATTTAAAGTCTTGACCAGACGTCTAATATCACAAAATGGCTAATTACCTTTCAAATCATATATCAATAACGAAATAACTATTGGGTCAACAAAGTCAAATAAAATTGCCACAATTATTAGACAATTGCACCAAATCATAAAAATGAAACAGACATAACACATCCTCATCCAAGGTTTCCTGCAAGACAACTGGGTTTTTCTGTGGTGCCCACTTGGGCTTCATATGAGTGTCTTGACAAACAGATTCTTCTGAACTATGGGTTTCTAGTTGCTGGATTTCCTCCTGGACAGTATCAGGAGGATCAGGTTGTGGAGCTCAAGAGACTCAATTAATACCTCGTGCACACTAGGCTCGAGTCCTAAGTTAAGGACTTTTAATGGGGATACATAACCATCACTACCCCAAACTTAGGGTAATCGGTATTCTCGAGATAAACCTCTAACTATTGCTTGAGTTTTCTGGATCCTCGAGTCTTTAAAATACTCAAGAGATTCTTCTGAGCACGCCCCCAAACTTAGGGTCATCATTATTCTCCGTAATACCTAGCACTATGGCTTGAATTTCAGGGTCTGTAGAGTCTTTAAAGTACTCGAGAGCTTCTTCTAGTTCAACAGTTTGGTCACCTAACTGACTTAAGATAATTGTCTCATCAAATTCATCTAAGGAATCACCAAATAAAGTGTAGTCCCAATTATCCCGAATTAGATCCCGAAATAATAAGTGCTAATCATATTCACTTCCTCCAAGTCATCGAAGGTTGTCTATTAACATTAAAGATATTTAGTTCAGGTGGTCATATTACCAAAGGATATGTTCATAAGCCCGATCCTACGCTTGATGATAGCATTAGATGTGGCTAAAAATGGGCGACCTAAAATCACCGGTATTTGAGCACTAGGGTCCCGAACAGGTTGAGTGTCTAAAACAACAAAATCCACCGGATAAATAAATTTATCAACCTCAAGCGAGAACATCATATATGACACCACGAGGGACTTTGACAGACCTATCGCCTAACCGTAGGGTCATTTAGCTCGGTTCAACTCACCAAGACCTAGCCGGTGTACACATGGCACGGGGGTAGGTTAACACTAGCTCCTAAGTCAAGTAATGCTTTATCAACCATGTGATTACCAATCGTACAAGATATGGTGGGGCATCCAGGTCTTTATACTTAGGGCTGTTTGGTTCGGAATGATTGAACTTACCCACCTGACTAAAAGGCTTTCTTATGGACATTAAGCTTACGCTTTCGAGTACAAAGATCCTTAAGGAATTTGGCATAAGCAGGCATTTGTCTAATTTCTTCTAATAAAGGGATGTTAATGTTGACCTGCTTAAATATTTCCATTATTTCGTTGAAAGTCGACTCTCTCTTTGTTGGAGCTAACAACCGTGGGATATGGGGTTTCGGGCACAAAATGAGACCTATCGGGAACCACATTGGCATCACCCCGAAATTTTATCGCCTCTTCACTTAATGGCTCCTTCCTCGGGGCTCATCTTGAGAACTAGAATGGGAACTAGAAGGTGGATCTACGGTATGTCCACTATTAGGCATGGCTACCTTATTGTCTACCGTTTACCACTCCTATGGGTTGTTACGAGTTCACATGATTGAACTCTTTCTCTAGAGGATACTTCATGAATTGCTCTAGTATTGGGTAGTGGTTGACTGGGTAACTTGCCTTTCTCTCTTTCGCTCAAAAACTCGCAATTATACTAACCGATTTTTAGTTCTGAAATAGCTTTGAAAGTTTTCCCGTAAACCTTTCTCAACCGTTTTCTTAAACTCTGCGGTGTTATGAGATAAGATGGTCGAGAGACTCTTCTAAGCTCATGATTTTTTTATCCTGAATGTGTTCGATCATCGATCTCGGCCCTAAATAGTTCTTAGTATACCCAAAACCCGAGGAATCCCGAAATTACTAGACTGGCCTTGACTCGGCCCTTAGACCAAGAGAAATTCGGTGGTTTCTCCAACTGTGGTTATAAGTATCGGAATATGGATCAAATCTTCCGATGGTTTTCAAACCTGGAGTTGTTATAAAGAGCATGGGCTTGCTCTTCGTATCTAGCATGGTGTGACCTCTTGATTCATTTCTAAGGCTTCTAGACGCTGCAAGAATGTCCGACCCATAATTAACTCTATCGATCCTATGGATAGGATTTCAGTATTTCGGGTTCTCTCATTGAAGCCCATTGCCTAGTTTTCTCAGGCTAACTCGATGAATTCGTCGAAACATTCATCTCAGGTCTTGATGGGTAAATTCTCCACCACTAATTGTTTCTACCGCATACGGGTTTCACTATCAAGGCCCTCATATAAAATTTGGGCCATATGGGATTTTTCAAAGCCGTGATGTGGACACCGGTATAACAATTCACTAAACCTTTCTACATAATCATGAAGTTTTTCACCTAATTTCGCTTAAAGGTTTGGATAGACTACTTGAATGTACCTGCAGTCATATGGTGTAGGTAGAATTTTTAACACAGATACCTCTACAAGACCATCCTGTGGTAATTGTTTTAGAGTGCATAAAATGATACCACTCTTTGGATTTATCATAGAGAGAAGTGAAACAAACGTAACCTAAGCACATCTTTGGAGACATTCGGATAGTTCATTGTGTCACAAATCATTTCAAAGTCTCTTATGTGGGTATACTGGTTCTCATTCTCTAATCCCTAAACTTACGAAGCAAGCCAATAGTCTCGGGTCTAATATCAAAATTGGACCGTAGAATCTGTGGAACTACACCTGGTCACGACTACCCTAGACGGGTTCAAACGATCCCTAAGGGGTTTTACTCTGGACCTCATCATCATTTTCCTTCACCATTTCGACAAAAATATAAGTAATACTAGTGACGCAAGAAAATCGTGCACATGCAAATGCTTGGGCTAACTAATTTAGGTAAGCTTGGGTCACCTCAACCAAATATACCCAAAGGTCTGGCCGAGGTTTGTGGACTTTCGTTGGTAACTCCCATAAGGCCCAAGGCACGGAGTTCGTATTACTAATCCACCCGGTTTCCTAAACTCGGTAGTCGACGAAGATGCAATTGGTGTGTGCGCAGTTTTTTTTTTTTTTTTTTTTTTTACAAAAAATAAATACTAAAAATAAACGAACAAATAAAATTACAAGTCCAAAATAAGAAATAAAGAAACTAACAAAAATAAAAGGTCCAAAAATAAAATCTTCAGTTTCTCGCTTTTTGTCAGGCAAGTTCAACTCTCCACGTTTCGTTTCAAGCAAAACCTGCACAACAAACACAAAAAATACCAAAGACGTAAAATAGAACAAAAGATAATCTAAAAAAAATAAAAATAAAATATATACAAAACCTAAAAAAAATGCAAAACCTAAAACCTAAACCTAAATACAAGTCCGCGTCGGCGGCGCCAAAAAGTGATGTTGTTTTGAAAGTGGTAAGAAAAGGGTTTGATTCTCGGACTTGGGAAGTTGTTGATTTGAGGACTTACTTAAATAAAATACTAGAAACAAAGAAAAGATTTTAACAAAGTTGAGATACTGGGACTTAGGATTCCACCAACATTCACAATCAATTGGTTCATACAATGATACATAACAATTTTAGCTCTTTTCTAGACTCTATTTCTTTGCCAAAAGTAGATTTTTTAAAAGCATTAGATGTAAATCGTAAGCATAGTGCATCAAAAGTTCTTAGACTAAGCATACACTATCAAACAAAATCACAAATAATCAATGAAAATCATAAATCGATTAAAAATCAATGCAAGAAGTCTTAGGAATCAATTATAATTACCAAACATTGTGAAACATGGCTTCCTCCGTCATCCCAGTGTTGGGATTTAGCTCCACATGGTGAAAATACGCTCAAAATATTTATTCATGGCTCAAAAGTATGTTTACAATAGTCAAAAGAGAGAAGAGTTATGAAATGTTAAAATCCTTAACGTTTATAAGTGTTGCAAGTCACTGTTATAACAAACGATAAATCAAATGTGTTGCGGAATAAAAGACGCCCACTCGAGTCTCGTTTTCGTGTTTTTGAGAACGACACTTCTTTGGTGTCGTCTGCAACTTCTCTTCTTCCTCTTCTCTTCGCAAACTCCTCTGCACACGTGATTTCCTCCTCTGAAGCGTACCCAAACTCCCCCAAACTCTCGATTGCCAAAAGACACCCCCTTTCTGAGTCCCAGCAACTTTTTTTATACCCAACAACTCCCATTTTCTCGATCAAATCTTCCCAGGAATATATTATTTCTTCGCTGCCAAGTCTCGGTGATTTCTTCTCTTCTTTACGTGTAAACTTTCCATATTTGATTTGTACGAATCCTGTAGAATATTTTCTCCTCTTTCTCCACGAAATTTCCATGTATACAGCCAAATACCCGTAGCGTGTCAACACTCTGTTTTACCGAGAATAATTATGGAAACTTGTTTATCTCTCGAGTTTAACTCCCTCACGAATCCTGTTTTATTTCCAGCAATTGATCCCAAGTAAATCCCATGAAAATATGCAACTCAATCTCGTCCATATCTTCCAAATGGAAACCCGAGGAATACCTTTCCCAGTTTAGTCGAGAACCCATTATCCAGGTAATTCTGATCGAATAAATCCACCAAACCAACCATGTTTACTTAATTCCGATCCAAATTTCATAATAATTAGCGATTAAATGTCTTTTAAAGTCGCCTGAAAATCAAACCCTAAAGCGCACTTGGCTGCAACAAGTTCCCGCCAAATTTTAGATTTCAAATGAAAATGATGACCCTCCCCAAACAGACTCAGGCTCATTAATAGTAGTTGCCCGAGTCGGATTCCCTTAGTAATTAGGGTTACCCTTATCCACTATTTGGGGTCCATATAGTAATTTTCTCCCACGAGCGCAAAAACCACTTTTCGAGCCAATTTCGCCGCAAAAGCTTATTTCTCCAAAAACACCTACAAAGACATAAAATACCAAAATAAGCGCAAAATCGAGTACTAACATTACAGAGAATTGAGACTAATATAGACACATAAATGCGTCTATCACTGGTCCCGGTCCCTATAATTCATACTCCTATACCGGTTCGGTTACGGTCCTGTGATTTCTGGGTTCCGAGCCGGTACTCTTGGACTCGGTTCTTGTGCAGCCCTACACATTAATGTGCGAATCAATATTGCATGCGAAATAATGCTGCCATGATGTCGACATAATTTTGTCATCAAAAACAGTCAAAAACGGTAAGAAAAGTGTTGACATCCATGCACAAAAATCCGTTAAGAAATATTTTTGTTAAGAGAATAAATTCGCCCCCTCTCAATTTTAAGAGAATTTAATTTGATTTTCAAAAAGTTTAGGAAATAAATCAAAAGAAATTTTTCCAAAAGGGAAAGTCTTGGTTGACCAAAGTCCATGGCGCAAGCACGAGCTCGAGCTCTATGCCCAAGCTCTTAGTGGAAACAAAAATATTTCCTATTGGAACTTTGTACTTCGTGTATTATGCCATGTTCTACACAGAAATCTCCTATTGGAACTCTACACTCACCACCACGAGACCTAATCTTGTTTTAATGGTAGTATTTAATTGGTTTTCAACTTCTAGTTTATACATCTTAAAGGCTTCTAAGGCATCATCCTTACCTCTAAGCAAATATATATGACAATACAAATGCATTGCCTATAAAAGTAACAAACCATTTCTTACCACCTCTAGTTTGAACCGATTTCATATCAACTAGGTCTGAATGAATTAATTCTAAGGGTTTAGAATTTCTATGAACTTTTTTGCTAAAAGGTTTTCTAGCATACTTTGATTCTACGCATATTTCACATTTGTGTTCCTTTTCCAAACTAAATTTGGGTATGCAACCTACATTAGCGAGTTTATGCATTGACTTATAATTTACATGTCCAAGTCTACAATGCCAAACATTCAAAGACTCACAAACATAGCGAAGAATCATTCTTATTCATTACAAAGGAATTTACATTAAGCTTATACAGACCTCGCCTTATAACCCTTCCCACATAATCCTTACCCTTAGTTACAACACATTTCCCTGGATTCTATTACAATTTTAAAACCCTTATCATCTAAAACACCACAAGAAACAAGATTTTTGCGGATGTCCGAACATGAAGAACTTCATTCAAAGTGAGAGTCTTTCCGAAGTGAGCTTGAGCCCAACTTTGCCCTTTCCTACAACCGAAGCCGCGGATGAGTTACCCATATAGAGTTTCTCGCCTTCCCTACTTTATTATAGGAGGTGAACATATCTCTCGTTTCCAAAGACATGTTTGGTAGCCCCGAGTCTACCCACCAAAGTATCCCACATTTGTTACCAAATTTACTTGAGACAGGTACCAGAAAATTCATCTTTGTTGTTTTCAACCAAATTAGCATTATTTTTGTTTTTAAGATCCTTTACGGTTTCTACGAGGAACCGTCATATGGCCGAGATTTCCACACGCATAGCAATCACTCTTAATTTTATTAATACTAGATTTTGGTTTTGAAACATACCTTTCTTGCCAGGGGTTTCTTGAGTTGTTTTGTTCTTATCACCTTTTTCAAAGATTGGAACCTTTGTGTTCGTTCACATGAGCTTTGTTAGACATGTCCCTTGCGTAAGATACATTTTTGTCCTCGAGCACAACAATTCTTCAACTTGAATCTTCTTACCCAAATCAACCATAGTGACTTCACCAGTTTCATGTCTCAGTTTCTTCTTGTACTCAAACCAGGAAGAATGCAATTTCTCAATGACAGCAGACACTTGAAAAGTTTCATCAATCACCATACCTTCCGCAAGAATTTCATTGATAATTTGCTGGAATTCAAGGAATTGATCAACCACAGATTTGTCATTCGACATTTTAAATTCCATAAACCTAGCTACCAAGAATTTCTTACTTCCAGCAGTTTCAATTTGGTATTTTGCCTCCAAAGCAGCCCATAAATCAAAAGCAGAAAAGTTCTCCTTAGCATTGTAAAATTCATACAAAGCATCTTCTAAACAATTCAGAATATGATTTTTAGCCATGTAGTTACTCCTCTTCCATTCTTCTAAAACAGACTCATTACTGCATCATTCAAGGATTCATCAAAGGTTTCAGAACATAAGAATCCGTTCATGGTAACTCGTAAAAGCAACATTTTCTGACTGCCACCTCTTAAGTCTTTCCCAGGAAAATTTAGCGAGGGCCTTTCAACATCGTTCTTACCCATTGTTACAAAGAGAGAGAACTATCGTGTTAAGATTGTTGCAACTGTAACAATAAAACACCAAAAGAAGATGTAAAGATGTTAGAAATAAATTTTCTGAATGGTAAATAAACACTCAAATGGACAGCAAATAGAGGACAGAGTCACGTGTTCAACACGCTGTCCTTAACACGATAGTTGACCGGTACGCCTCAAGAATGAGTGATGCATATACCCCGTGGTCAAGTCGTATCCAGGATAAAACTGCCCGTTGCAAGCACTATTAGCACTACAGTACTTGCCCACTCTTACGAACTCAACAACAATGGCACAGAAGAAATGAAAATACCACACAGAGGGAGAGAGACGAAAAGAAGAGGATAGTAGCTCTTTTGGACACAAATTGGAATAAAGAAGTCGAATTATTTTTATAGGCAAACGGAGAGGGTGAAATCAATGCACATTAATAGGGCTGCACATACTCCGGTACGGCCCGGTTCTCTCATGGAACCGGTCCCTGTACTTGGTGTTGGCCGGTACCTCATCTTGAGGACCCGTACTGTACAGTGTTGTACTGTAGCTCCGGTACCGATCCGGTACAAGACCAGTACCATGTTTTTACCTGATTCACAAATGACAAAATACAAAGGAAACTCTGGGCCATATTCTGGCCTATTTTTCTTCAGTTCTTCACTGCATTTCATACATTCAGATCCTAACATATATTTAATCAGTTTCAAGCATTCAACAATATCATCTCATACTTGCCCAAATTTGACCCTATCTATTTGAGCTAGCTACCACAAGATACAAGTTCATGTTTAAAAACAATAAAGAAATTACAATCTGAAAAAGAGGAAGCCAGACAAAAGAGATACAAAATGACACAGGAGAGATTGAACAAAGACCATCAGAATGAGTCCATCAACAACACATACCATCCACCAAAACCCTGATTCAATTCAAGTGCATCACCATCTCCATCTGAATCTCAGATCGGCAGCACATACCATCCACCGAAACCCTGATTCATCTTCTTCTTCTCCACATCACCATTAAATCTTCAACATCAAACTTTCACTGTTTACAATTCAATAGGCGTACTAATTCCCAGTTTACATCCATGAATTAACAATAACCTCAACTCATTACCCATGTATAATAAAAAATCCATATCATAAATAATCTAAAACCATTAATTTCAACAGAATCAACCGATTCGATCTCAAACAAAACCCTAAATTAAACATGCAATCAATAAATTCTCATTTAAAAATTAATCAAACTCGAAATTAATAAAAACCCAAAGTCAATTTGTATCTGATGAATTAATTTTCTTGTTGTTGACTTGATGCTACTTTTGAAATAATTGAAGAAGAACTGAAGAAGTGAAGAAGAAGGTCGTGGTCGCTGTGAGCCTATGATAGAAAGGTATCGATGTCGCTGTGATAAAGAGGTGTTGATATCGCCGTGATTGTGATGATGTGATTTGGTTCTGGTGGTGTTGCTGAAGAAGGTGAAGTTATGGATCTTTAAGAACAGAAGAAGGAGGAGGAGGAGGAGGAGGAAAGACCGAGGGATTGAGTTAGTGAATAAAGGAAGTTGTTGTATATACCTAATATCAGCGGATACGATTTAGGGAAAGCAAGGGCTAGTATTACTCCGGGATTTTGGTCCGGTACATGCCGGGATTATGGGCAGAAACGGTGCTTGTACCGGTCTACGCCGGTTCTTGATCATCTTGGTCCCTGGTCCCCGCAAGTTACTCTGTCTCGTTCGGTCCGATATTTTCTTTCCTGGCCTGACGGGTACTCTTGACCGGTTCTTGTGCAGCCCTACAAATTAATGTGCGAATCAATATTGCATGCGAAATAATGCTGCCATGATGTCGACATAATTCTGTCATCAAAAACAGTCAAAAACGGTAAGAAAAGTGTCGACATCCATGCACAAAAAATCCGTTAAGAAATATTTTTGTTAAGAGAATAAATTCGCCCCCCTCAATTTTAAGAGAGAATTTAATTTGATTTTCAAAAAGTTTAGGAAATAAATCAAAAGAAATTTTTCCAAAATGGAAAGTCTTGGTTGACCAAAGTCCATGGCGCAAGCACGAGATCGAGCTCTAAGCCCAAGCACTTAGTGGAAACAAAAATATTTCCTATTGGAACTCTGTACTTCGTGTATTATGCCATGTTTTACACAGAAATCTCCTATTGGAACTCTGTACTCACCACCACGGTCAGACCTAACTGTTTTAATGGTAGTATTTAATTGGTTTTCAACTTCTAGTTTATACATCTTAAAGGCTTCTAAGGCATCATCCTTTACGTCCTAGCAAATATATATGACAATACCTCGACAAGTCATCTATAAAAGTAACAAACCATTTCTTACCACCTCTAGTTTGAACCGATTTCATATCAAGTAGGTATGAATGAATTAATTCTAAGGGTTTAGAATTTCTATGAACTTTTTTGCTAACCGCACCGACCGATTTCATACAGTCATCTATATGCCAGCCACACCGAGCGCGCCAAAGCATGCCAACCATGCTAGCCGCTCCTCTGTGCCAATGGCAAATCATTCCAGCCACACCGACCGCGCCAAAGCATGACAACCATGCTAGACGCACCTCTGTGCCAATGGCAAATCATGCTAGCCACACCGACCGCGCCAAAGCATGTCAGTCATGCTAGCCGCACCTCCGTTCCAATGGCAAATCATGCCATCCGCACCTACTGCGCCATGCCAAACGCACCTCGCCATGGCCCATACCGTGCCACCATACTGGCCTTCACTACGCGGCTATCAAAACGAAGGCGTGCAACAATCAACGGTTGCCCTTCAATCCCAGGAGCAAATCCTGGCCGTCTAAGGTTACCAAACGACCTTTGCCCCAAAACCCTAGGTTGGTCACGCACCTAGCCCAAGCTAGCCACGCCATGCGCCTATGGCAAAACCATTGGCCCCACATGCCAAGCCAAAATCGCACCTAGCCCAAGCTAGTCACACCATGCGCCTATGGCAAACCCTTGGCCCCACATGCCAAGCCAAAACTGCACCTAGCCAAAGCTAGCCACGCCCAAGGCGAACCCTTGGCACCACATGTCAAGCCAAACCAAACCTAGCCAAGCTAGCCGCGCCATGCCAAATGCACTTTGCCTTGGCCCTAGCATGCTAGTCATATCATGTCAAGCCAAACGCCCTTGCCTTGGCCCTGGCCACGCCATACGCCCATGGCAAACCCTTGGCCCTACATGCCAAGCAAAACCAAACCTAGCCAAGCTAGTCGCGCCATGCAAAACACACTTTGCCTTGGCCCTAGCCATGTTAGTCACACCATGCCAAGCCAAACGCCCTTGCCTTGGCCCTAGCCACGCCATGCGCCCATGGCAAACCCTTGGCCCCACATGCCAAGCCAAAATCGCACCTAGCCAAAGCTAGCCACGCCCAAGGCGAACCCTTGGCCCCATGCCAAGCCTAACCTTTGTTGGCCTTCCCTACGCGGCCACCAAAACGAAGGCGAATAATCAACGTTGCCCTTCAAACCCGGAGCAAATCCTAGCCATCCAAAAGGTTACCGACGACACATGGTAACCTTTGCTCAAGACCTAAGTTTGGCCACGCTAAACCTTGCCATGCCAACGGCATTCCAACCTAGTCGCGCCACCATGATGGCCCTCACTACGCGGCTACCAAAACGAAGGCGTGCAATAATCAACGGTTCCCCTTCAATCCCAGGAGCAAATCCTAGCCATCCAAGGTTACCAGACGATACATGGTAACCTTTGGCCCGAAAACCTAAGTTTGGTCACGCCAAACCTTGCCATGCCAACAACATGCCAACCTAGCTACGCCACCACGTTGGCCCTAACTACACAGCTACCAAAACGAAGGCGTGCAACGATCAACGGTTGCCCCTCCTCTCAAGATGCAAAATATCGACTGTCGAAGGTCACTGGTCGGCAAGTTTCCGAGCTTGACTTGCTGAGCCACAACAACGTGCTTCCATGTTTTCCAAAACATTAGAGACATCAACACAAACTGGGGATCCTCTTTGGGTATTGGTTTTAGCGGTTTGTTGTTTGCTATGGTGAAAATCAAGTCACCGATTTCTAGTAAATGCGGTAGGGTGAGTGAGAAACTGGTTTAAACCTAAACAAATATCTTTGCACGTGAGCACTTTATAGATTCGAGAGATCATCTGTACAAGTCCGGCCTAAACCAAGAAATGGCCGTTCGGACTTGCTTCGGTCACAAAGTGGAGGAGAAGGGTTAATTTGGGGAGGGAAGAGAGAAAGGTGTTGAGGAGAGTAGTATCTCAATTGTATTAGAAAGTGAAAGCTTAGAAGCTTGCAAGAGATGAAAGCTTTTTGAGAGCTTGCAAAGTTGTCTTTCTGAGAGTGTAAGTGTAGTATATTTCTCCCGACCGAGACTTGTTGTCGTTGAAATAGGTAAGACCTATTTATACAAGTCGAGATTGAAACGCATCAGCCTCATGAAGGAAGAGAGTAAAGGGTGAAATAATGGGAGGAGGTGGTAACCGCATGGTTTAATGGGCGGAAAACGTTTTTCACCATTATTTCCTCTTTTATTTGACCGCTTATTCTATTCACGCTTTCTTAATTATGAGCGAGTGTCACAGCGCCGCATGTCAGTGACCATAAACCAAAACCCTAAAGAAGCATCCCCGCTTTTGTGTTGATATCTCGTTGGTTGCGCCTGAGTGCAAGTGGTGCCGCGAATGGCGCGTGTGGCATGTGCCAATGGCATGTGTGGAATGCCTTGGTGGTAGGTTGCATGGTTTTGCAAGTTAGGATACCAGCGTGTGTGTTTGGCATGTGCCAATGGCATGTGCGGAATGCCTTGGTGGTAGGTTGCACGGTTGCAAGTTAGGCCTACCCGTGTGTGTTTGGCATGTGCCAATGGCACGTACGGCCATGTTGACCTAGTTGCAAGTCTTGCAAGCCTAGGGCGCTATATTTGGCGTGTGCCAATGGCATAGCGGCTTGGAATATGGCTTTCATGCACGTGTTGGCATGTGCAATGGCATGTGCGGCCATGTTGACCTAGTTGCAAGTTTTGCAAGCCTAGGGCGCTATATTTGGCGTGTGCCAATGGCATAGCGACTTGGAATATGGCTTGCGACGCACGTTGGCACGTATGGCATGTGCGCCCATGTTGACCTAGTTGCAAGTCTTGCAAGCCTGGGGCGCTATTTAAAGTGGTGCTAATGGCATAGCTTACTTGGCATGTGCCCGATGGCATGTGCGGCATGTGCATGTTGACCTAGTCTTGCAAAGCAAGTCTTGCGACTTGGAATATGGCCTAGGGCATGTTCCGTATATTTGGCTTGTGTGCGTGTGCAATGGCATAGCGACTTGGAATATGGCTTGCGGCACGTATTGGCATGTGCCAATGGCATGTGCGGACATGTTGACCTTAGTTGCAAGTCTTGTAAGCCTAGGGCGCTATATTTGGCGTGTGCCAATGGCATAGCTACTTGAATATGGCTGCGGCACGTATTGGCATGCCCGATGGCATGTGCGGCCATGTTGAAGCCTGGTGCAAGTCTTGCAAGCCTAGAAGCTATATTTGGCGTTGCCAATGGCATAGCTACTTGGAATATGGTTTATGGCACGATTGGCATGTGCCAATGGCAATGTGACTCCAGTTGACCTAGTTGCAAGTCTCGCGAGTCAGGGCACGTATTTGGCATGTGCCAATGGCATACAGCGACTTGGAATATGGTTTATGGCCATGGCATGTGCCAATGGCATGTGCTAGTTGGGACCTAGTCTTGCAAGCTAGGGCGCTATATTTGGCGTGTACCAATGGCATAGCGACTTGGAGCCTATGGCTTGCGGCTTTTTTTGGCATGTGCCAATGGCATGTGCGGCCATGTTGACCTAGTTGCAAGTCTTGCGAGCCTGGGGCGCTATATTTAGCGTGTGCCAATGGCATAGCGACTTGGAGATTTGGCATTGTTGCTACGGGTGCGATAAAGATGCGTTTGGTTTAGCATTGCGCCATGGTCTTGTAGTGCGGCTTGGTTTGGCATGGTTGCCATGGTGCGCGGGTGCGGCTTGGTTTGGCATTGTTGTCAATGATGCGCGAGTGCGGCTTGGTTTGGCATGGTTGCCATGGTGCGCCAGAGTGCGCTTGGTTTGGCATTGTTGCCAATGATGCGCATAGTGCGGCTTGGTTTGGCATGGTTGCCATGGTGCGCGATGCGGCTTGGTTTGGCATTGTTGCCAATGATGGCGAGTGCGGCTTAGTTTGGCATGTTTGCCATGGTGTCGAAAAGTTGCGCCGGAGGACACATGCTATTCGGACCCTCGGATTGGATAAGGGGTAACCAAATTACTAAGGGGCACCCTCGAGGACACCCCAAGGCAGCTGCTATTCGCACCCCACTCTGGATAGGGGTGACCATCTTCAACATTTGAATTATTAGTTTTGGCGGAAAAATAAACCAACACGCTTCTGTGGATTAGGGTTGAGATTTTGATCGAGTTTTATCGAGACTAAATGGTTGGGTTTGATTGGGTTTACTTATTAGGCCTAAACAGGCCTGGTAAAGTCGTTGTATGGAACCCAAATTGGCTAGAAATCGAGTTAGAGCAAAAGCGAGGGAATAGAGTTTGCACGGTCTGTGGAGTTTATTTTTGGAATTCCGGGAGACTAAAGGCGAGATATTCTTTCCAAAGATATGTATCTATCTAAGGAAGAGTTTGGGAGGAGTTGGAAAGATCGAGAAGCGCGTGAAACAACTAAGGAACAAATTATTGCCGTGACTTCCACGGAAAGAAAACAAGAAATTTAATCGGGTTTTGGAGGGTTTGGAGGTGTATAAAAGGCTTGATCGAGTCCCGGAGAAGGAGTATTGAAGGTTATAGAGAAGTTGGGGGAACTTTAGAACACGACAGAGCAGAAATCAGAGTTGCGAGAATTTGCTTCTGCTGCATGTGAGCGAAGAACACGAAGAACAAGATGCTATCTCGGACGAGTCGTTTCAGGGTCTTAAATTCAGCGACAACTCAGCAGTACATAAGTCGTCTGCTGTAACGGTCCATTGTAACGGCTTGTGTTATGCGCCATTACAGCGTTGCAAGCGATCTCGTTTTATTGTTTTCATCCTTTTAATCAACTTTTGAGCTATGAACCGATATTTTGAGCAAGTGATTAATATGAGGAGCTAAACCCCTTAGCCGAGCGAGCGGAGAAGCCAATTTTCCATGATGTGTGTGGTAATTTCTATTTTAATTAATTTTTGCAATCTCTTTTAAGATTATTTGCCTTGATTGAAAATTGATTGAATGATTTTTCCTAAGCGAGTTGTGATTTCTCTTGATAGACTATGCTTAGACCTAGGTTTTTGATATTCTATGCTTTCGAAATACAATTGTTATTCTAAAAATCTACCTTTGCAAATATTAGAATCACTTTAAACGTAAAGAGTTGCACTGAATATTGATTAGATTAAATCACATAAAAATTGGAGTTTGGTGGAATCCACGAGTCTCGGTGCTTCTTAAAATCTTGATACAATTATTTACGAGTTTTCTATTTTTATTTGAGTCTAAAAATCCTTCACAAGTCACGAGAGGAACGACACTCTTTCTTACCACTTTACTACAACAATTGTAAAAACCACATCAATTTTGGCGCCGCAAGCAGCGGACTTGTTTTTAGGGTTTTAGATTTATTTTTAGTTTTTTTTTATTCTTTTGTTCTATTTTACGTTTTCTTGGGTATTTGTCTTGTGGTTACAGGTATTGGATTTCGGATCGAAAAGAAAGGCTGAGCCAAAGATTTGGTGAATGAATTAAAGACTTGGAGTCAAAGACAAAGCGAAAAGACGAGGAAGAAGACAAAGAATTTTATTTTTATTTTTATTTATTTTTTAGGGTTCTTCGGCAAAAATTGTATTAGGGTTTATATATTATTTTTGTAATTTTCTCTTTTTATTTTTGGACTTTTTGGACATTTTTGGGACTTTGGACATTATTTTTTATTTTTACCCTACGGAAGGGTACTTTAAATATACACTGTTTTGCGGAGAAGGAGGACAATTACTGATATTGTCTCACTGCGCCTTGAGTTCAGTACGTCCGACATAGGAGTCGATTGGCCGAGTCGACTCATGACCGATTCAATCCCAGTCCAGAGCAGGAGGTAAGATTCTGAACACTCGCGAATCCACTGTCGAGTGATTCTTGAGATCCTTCGTTTGCATATATCTTGAGGACTTGAATACGGTCGCTTTAATTTTCTAGTAAAGAGCAAGGCACAGCCATACAAGATAAGGGTTCGGATTTCATCGCGTTCTTCTTGCCCGCCTTAGGAACACGTAACCTACGCGAACCTAAGCCTTAAAATTTTGACTAGAACAAGACCGATAGAATGCGAGCTTAATGGGAAAGTCATTCGAAAAATATTGGTTACTCTTTTAAGCACACTTCGGAAGTTCATGAAGAGTTTACCTTGAGTTGAATGCGTGTTACTGCGCCCGCATTATGGTGCGGTGAGTGCCTTGGGTATCAAAGCTCCGCCCGAGCTTCCCTACGCCTCTATTCAGCTTCCGCTTTGACCTGCGATTGATTCGAGAGGAGTTTGCCCAAATTTGTGGCAAATTCCCACTTTCAGAAGGATTAAGAAGGCTGGTCTCACGAAACGATCCCAGTGGAGCCATCATGCTTTTTGTTTGCTAGAAATGCGTGAGTTTGTTTTGGTTGATCGGCCTTGATTTGTGATTTTTGCATGAATCCGTTCCTTATTCTTTTGCATGCACAGGCAGTAAAGAGACGCCCTAG